>JAQGAK010000238.1:0-109958 GCA_034696945.1 Lipothrix lubbocki
CCATTGATCTGGTCCACGGTGGCAGACCAGACCAATCTCATAAAACCTGGACCAGACCAGACCATTTACATCCCTAGTTTGACTCTTCAAAAGCTCTTGGTCATGCTGCAGGTGTGTGCTCCGTATGATGCTTTAACAGTTTACATAGCTACACACATGCCCTGTACTGTAAGTGTGTTTAACTTAAGTATAGTACAACTTAAGTATAAGTATAGGGGCATCAGCTGAACATAGTTACTATAGTAGTGCTGCCAACATTCAGGCCATCTGAAGTTTATAAAAAATACCGATGGTAAGTTATGCAATAGAAGATTATTTTAATTTGCTACTATTTGAATGTAAAACTGCATCAATTCATACCAAAAAGCTACTCCATTTATACTGTTTAACTTCTTTGTTGCTGATCGTAGACTCATTGCATGCAATTAAAATTAATCCAAAACCTTTGGTAGACGAATAAAAAGAAACAAAAGTTCCAAATCCCGTGATCCCATTGCCTCTGCCGCTGAGATATCACCTACATTACAACAATACACTTTGATCTTGAAGGCTCAAGTTCATTATACTGTGCAACTCACTTGTTTATGGCCAATCTTATTGCTTGATCCTTACATGTGTAGCTATTTTTTAGCACAACACAGACTTCCTAAACGACTGGAACTTCCGAAAGGATTGGATTTAGGTGCAGGAGCGTATAGAAAAAATAAAACTAATGTGCCAAATTTGGGAAGGGATCCGTGAAGCGGAAAATGAAGGGCTGTTCTCCCTCCGGATAGGGAGTGTTTGTGGTCAAAATTATAGCCATGGGGCACTGGATCGATTTACGTATGTAATAACAGCTAAGAGGATTCTTTAAGCCTTGAAATTGCACTGCCCTTTGCTTCCATAGCTCTGCGGATTCAAGTCGTTCCAGGCTTGATAAGTACTTTGCACAATCCTCTATGGAGAACGCCCATATGTATAGCATATATCTATCTATGAAAGCATCGCGGCTATACTATACTATTTATAGCGATTGTATCTAGAAATCCATCGCTTGCTCTGCTGAGCGTCATGCTTTGAAAAAGCACTAGGCTCTGTATTCCAGGAATTAAATACGAACAAAACTAGATGACGACAAAGAGTAAATTCTTTGTTGCTTGTAATTTATTGTAACTCTCTGGAAATAATTCTTGTGAAAAACTTGCACTTGAAATCTCCATTTCAGGCATCATTAATGAAGGAAAGCAGGTACGGCGCAACTTCCACCAAGCTTCTTTCAAGTGTACCATAGCTTTTCAAAAATGAAAATGTAAGTCCAAAAGCATTACAACTCGGAGCTCTGAACTTGAAAATGCTTCACATACTCAAGACCGGAAATATTTGTACGTCAAAAATAAAGTTAAGGGGAATTTGATCATATGAACTACGAACCAGCAGACTATATACAAGTGTACTAAAATGTGCTGCTGCACTTGGTTTTTCTCCAAAAAATTAATGCCTAGGGAGAAGCTTGGTTGTGCACAAACCGAACATTTTGCGGTGAGTTTGTAATAATAAGAGGAGAACGTCATGTGGTAGTGAAGAATAGTAGAAAAAGAAAAGTGTACTCATACACGGAGTACTCATACACAGAGTTTTCCCTGACAATTCAAAAGCACCGTTTCAAAATGCTTACGGCAAAGATATACGAAGTGAAGGAAGGTAAAGTAAAGATATGTGAGCTCCTGTCTTTCCAGTATTGTGAACTTCCAGGCCGGACGGGAAGAATTGCAATGGATGTCCAATGTATCCCGTGCATGCTTTAGTAATGCTTCTACGTCCTCACGTTTTTGTGTAGGATTTTATAATGCACTTTTATAATGCCATACATACTTTTATAATGGTTTATACCCGGTTATAACACATCCTCGATCATCTTAGGCATACTTTTACAACTCAACCCAATGTTTGTGCAGACTTTTATAGTGCATCCTCGTCGAGGTGCACACTTTCATAATGCATCCCCATCTTTGTGTAAACAACTTATGCTCACAGCAGAAATCGAAAGCTACAAGTGAGGATGGATTGGCGGAGACGGGAATCTTTTCCCCGCATCCAACATGCACACAACAGGGTTATGATGTAATCCATGAGCAACTTCTTTTACACAGAATTCCTGCAAGACTGTTCATACGCACAATCACGTATGTACCTATACTTATGGTTTGCCTCCATAAGCAAAGAACGTCTACCATGTCAAGAAATACAGAAGAGTGCATCACTGTATGTTGAAGAGGCTTGGTGAAGTGGCTTGCGATAATATTTTTCAAAAGCTGAACAACACTTCCCCTGACTGCGCTCGCTTGAAATAAATTCACTATATTTTAATGGGGCATCTTCCTTACAATAAACGTAGTCCGAGGATTTTACTCCAATATCGATGGTTTTTTCGCTGCGAAATTCAAAATAACAATTCAAAACATGATGAAATCATAATATATAAAATAAATACTAGTTAATATTATACGCTGCATAATAACATTGAAACTACAGATAGAATAAAAAATTATTTCAAAATAATTATAACCATTATATTGATCTATCCCTTACTATATTGACTTGACATCCATAAGAATTTAAGTCCAGAAGCGCTAAAGATTGTGAGACTGTCGAGCTTGAGGGAAAGGATCGAAATAATCCTAAGAAAATAATGCTGGTAGATTAACTGCAGGACGAGAAAAAGGTTGGAGTAATAACCGTCGATCGAATTCATGGGAGTATTTTGTTTGCGTTTTCACAGGGGAAGATATACCTCCTCCATCCTTGAGAAAAATAGCTTTCTCTCTTCTGTTATAAAAGCTTATTGTATATAGAGTGAAGGAGAAAATGTTAAGAATACACTTACACTGCTGGATACACATTTCAAACGAAAGCAGCATTTGATGCAGCATAGTCAAGGAGCTTGAATACAGATTCAGGCTAAGTGTATTTATTGTCTTGGTTCCACCTTTTCGCTCTCTCTTTCTCAAACTCACTTCAAGTTCAAACAGCCGTATACTTTCCCAAGCTCGTAGACTACAAACTCATTTCTATGTTTAGCTTTCCACAGTCCATTTATGTAAGATGATGGAGTTAGTTTGTCGGAATGGCATAGTCGTTCACAAATATCTTTAGGGCCTAGTGGGTGGAATTTGCATATTTGCATATTTTTGGGCACGCACAATTTTGACATTGGTTCATTGTTTGGGTTGTATTTTGTGTTATATTGTATCACATATACAAAACATAAGCAAAAAACAATGGGCCGTTGTCTACATTGTCTACAATGAAAATCCAACCCTGGTAATCAAACAAAACAAAATAAGAAAGCAAAAGTCAAAAAAAGAAGATGAAATGAGTTACTAAAACAATTCTCTGCGTTTTAGGTTGACACACCAGCTTGATAATTGCTGTACGACCAACTTTTTAAATCTTTGGAGCTTATTCCGTTGTCTTCTCATCAGATTAGCAATGTCCCACTACGTTTTCAATCTTTACAGACTTAGGTTTCTATTTGACTTCCGTTTTGACATACATATAAGAATTTACCGCATTTTTAGGTTAAGACACAATATCTTGGGATTTTGCATAAATGCTCACATAGCAAAAGCTAAAGCTCCCAAAAATCCAGAAATTACAGTCGTTTGTATCTTTGTGCCAGCGGTAGACGAAGGAAATCCGGGATATTTTTAAAAGTTGGGACGTTGGCAGAATACACAATAGGCTCTTAATGTAACAAATGAGCTATTTTGACTTGCAAATAAACTGGCAGTTTCCGTTGTTGACTACAGCAAAATTCCCGCAACTAAATCCGTAACAAACAACAACAAAACTTATGCTTTCGATTCATCTTGCTATGTTAAATCTTCTATTCAAGTGGTGTTTATGTGTAATTTGTAAGCATACGTTTAATGTCTCTAAACTTTTTTATGAATTTACAAATATTTTTAATTTTATTTCGCAAACCTTGATGTAACATTTCCTAAAATGCTGAATCTCGTCCATATTTGATAGATAGCGAGACTAATAAAAACCAACTTCATTGCTGATTTTGTACCATAATTTCAGAGAAGATTTAATTTAGCTATTTAAAACATTCTCATGAGCATAGGAAGTATGCTTGGATTTAATATGTGAGTGTATAATAATTAAATTAAAGTTGCTCTCAATCTCAACGGCTTCAAATTTTCAAGCCAGAATATTTCATCGTATGTGTATTGACTTTTATGGCTTAATTTAATCAAAAGTCCGGTTGGATATTAAAACAATTTTCATGCTATGGAATGGCGAAAGCAGCCGTTCGTCAGTCATGCCACTTCAATTCGGCATCAGAATTTTCTCGCGTGTTCATCTCTACGAGCCGAGCGAGTTGTACGAATCTGGACAAGGATTTTGCAATCATGGTCAGGCATAGGTTACATTAAAAAATGATAACAGCTAGATTGAAAATTTATTAGTTTCTTTAAAATTAAGTATACATAAATAAAGTAGATGTACATACTTACGTATAAAAAAGTAGTATAGTGATAGCATAAAAGTCATTAGTACTACTATAAGGATCTACTACTAATAATTTACCATTAAAGATAAGTATATCATGCTTATAGCGTGTATCTAATCTTTTACCAAAAAAGTCATTTTAGTTTCATGTTAAGGTAAGGCTTATACTTATATACTTATAGGTATATAGATTTTGAAGTTAGAAGAAGCAAAATTTTTATTTAAATTGCTCTCTTCCCCCACATTTGTTATTTTATTGTACCGCTATATCTGTAGATATTTGAATATGAGATGTCTAATTAGCTTCAAATACTCCAGGACGTACACACAAGAGGCTTAGCTCAAGTGTTTAGCGAGGTTTTGGGTTGTTATTGGCAACGGTGGATAGACGAGAAGGCATCAGTCGGGAAGTTAAGGATCACACACGAGCTCCGTATAATAGAGCATTATTAGGACGTTGAAAGGCTTTCAAAAACCAGAAGCTCAGAGGGGCTTTTGGAGGAAAAAGAGCTTGCGGATGAGCTTTAAGCTGACTATATTCTACATGAGGCTGATAAGCAGGAGAGAATTTTATAGCAACAACAACTTACCTCCTTTTCATCTGCATAATAGACTATTTCCACGCTCCAGGCTTATGTTTTCTTACGACCACCGTCATGAAAGCAAAACAATGAGATCACAAAAACTTAGCATCATCATTTCTCTCTTATTTTCTTTCTCTGGCTCTGTTTTAGCTCCTGCTTTTAGCGTCTTCTCAAGCGTGCAGTGATATGTAAAATATACACTTTAGGCTACACATACCCTTGTATGTGTATAAATGGAAAATAATGGTTATATGTTTGCCAATAAAGGTAGAGACTCTATGCAAATTTTACCGTTCCTTCATGAAACCTTCCTTTTATATACTTAAGTAACGCAAAGGACTTTTTAAATTTGTTTTTCTTTTGAGAGTACACAAACTTTTCGAAATGAAATCCATTTCAAAGTTGATAAATATTTTGGTTGCCTGACTCTCCGGAGATTACTTTCGCTCTCATGCCACTATATACTTCGTGCTCCCCACGTGCCATGACATAATTTCGTCGTTTTTAGCAGATATAAGTAAATGTTATTCTCAAATGGGGCACAGTTGATAATATTTGCTTACATGCGTCATTTCTATAACTAAAAATTATAAATGACACGACATTTAAATTAAGCAAAGCTAAAATGGTATTTACCTTAGAATTTTCTTTGGAAGAGTTTCGGAAGCTTGCGCAAATACTAAGTAAGTATATTTAATAACAGGAGCATAATATAAATACCGACAGGAACTTAAATCACAAATTTTGGTACTAAATTTGTATGGTAAAAATGCTACAAAACTATTACTTTCATATTTATATATGGGAAAAGTATGGCAACTACATTAGTGCAGAGAAAAGAAAGGCAATCTTCAAGAAGTTATTTAAATGAAAAAAGTTATAGGAATGGAAGGGGTAGCAATACGACATATAGACAGTTGAAAGAATAGGATATTAGCTACTATTTATTTCACCCTTCGCTTGCCTTGACAATATCCTTTTTTCTTCGTCAACCTAGAAGCGTCCATGCAGATACGTGTAAGACACATGTCCACAGACGTTTTCTCTTCTCCACTTTTGAAATCCCTTCTGGTTACTTGGCTTTATCCATTGCATTTACAGCCGTAGCCTCTAGTTTTATCATTCTCTCCCCTTGCAATCATTCTCTTCTCCTTGCAAGAAATAATGTCATCTCGGAAAAAATCTGGTTGGGTTCAGGTTCAATCTAACCAAATTTCCCCTTCTTCTTTTCTTCTTCTTCTTATGTCTCTGCTGAATTTTTAATCACACAATTTTTCTTTTGAGGGTGAATCCCATTGTATCTTTATAGTATAAGCAGTGCTTGGTGTAGATGTTCTGTTGTACTGCGGATAACTTGGATGTATTAATCTTAGTGGGGAAGGCTTGGATGTATTAATTTTAGTGGGGAAAGCTTGGTTGTATTAATGTCAGTGGATAAAGCTTGGCTGTATTAATTTTGGTGAGGGAAGCTTGGACGCATCAATTTAATGATGAAAGCTTGGACGCCTCAATTTAAGTTAGGATCGTAGCTTGGACCCATCAATTTTAGTGCGGAAAGCTTGTGAAAATAATTTTGGCTCTCAAGGCGACAGCCCACATTTTTCTGCAAACATTGAAAAATAATGGTGCGTGTGACATTTTGCGTAATTTAATTACTTCATCCCAAATGTATTTAATCAGACTCATCTGCTTCATTCCTTTTGACATTTTCCTGTGGCGAATTCTTCAGTGACTGTGCACGCATTTAATCCTGAGTATGAGCACGCAATGTAAAAAAATGATTTGTATTTATACTTATATGATTTATATTCGTAAGAATGAAAGTGATATTATGACGAAAGTCATGAAATTGCTATTTATATTTTGTGGGAAGCAGGAATTCCAAGGAAGGTTCCACAAAGTTGTGCATGTGTACTATGGAAACATTTGGTTGTGCAGGAAGCTAACATAATAAAGGAAACATGTGTTGTACTACGATATCTAATATTTGTTATGACATGTGTACATGTACATATGACATATCTCTATGTACATGAATATTTACCATTCTCATGGTGCAGTGTAGTATAGTATAAGGCAATAAATGCAAATAAAGTTTTTTATGTTGCTAATGCATACGAGCACGTGAAGGCGGGGGTTGTACCTATGCACCCATTCGGATTTACACATCTATACAAAATATTAGTATGTTGTAAGTACATGCACTTACTATACTGAGCCTTCAGAGATACTTGGTAGACCTTCCTAGGCAGATTAATGTTTTATACACAAACAGGCTGTCTTCGTCATCATGGAAATACTTGATCCATGTAGACAGTGTGCTGTCTATTCGATCCTAGAAAATTAAATATGAAAATGCAGTAAAAAGGTTTTGTATACACACTTTCAAGTTGATTTACAACTATTGATTAGATGTTGCACCATTGCTCGCTTTCCTCCCCGCTACTTTTGCAAGTCTTTTTGGCTCGCAGGTAAGAATTTCGCTCTTATTCTCCTGTTTTCCGTCCTAGTTCCATCCCCACGGATCGATTCCCTCAAGTTTCTCACTGCAGTGCAAACGTAGAGGTCAAAAGGATAGGAGTTTAAAATTGCTGACGATATTTGTGTAATTTAATGAGCTCGTGTGTTTTCACAATTAGATAATCATATCCTCAAATTACTTTCTCAGGGCACTTGGAATTTATTTATTCAAAGAAAATGTATTTTCTCTTTAGTAATTTGAAGTACTTTCAAAGGTAATTTTGTTGTATTTTTCCGAGAAAATTTATTTGCATTGTCCGTATGGGTAATTTCAATGTATTTTTACCAGCAGTAGCAGAATATAACTGTAATTTAAAGCACACCAGACATGTCGAGTAAATTCATTGATAAAAACTCTTTCACCATTTGATATATCATTACCAGAATAAAATTCCAAGTATTCGCAGAAATTATGCGATGGCAACGATGAGAATTCAACTATATAGAATAATTTTCTATGAGCGGTAGTTGTCGCACCACAAAGAAAGTAATAGAGATTATCATTGAACAATCTTCATTAGGGATTCGTTTGACAGTTGCCGGAAACTAGCTCATTTTATCTGTCCAAATGACAGGTTCACATGGACTCCATGCGAGTCTACTATAATTCAAATATCTAATGAACTGATAGTGTTGTAGGGCGTTGGTGCCGTTTCTCGATGTGTAGAGGAAACTATTTGTTTGATCATATATGACATACTTCCTGGTAAAAATTACTCGGCTCTTCTTTCAACAACTATAAATATTTCCCTAGAATTTTTTCAATGTGACAGCAGGGAAATTAATTAAATATCTGATAAGTAATTTGTTTGGCCTTTCTTAAATATAACCATATATCATCTTCTGTTATCAGTTTTTATGCGAAATTTTTTACGGTCTAAATTTCTAAATCCTTAATTATGTCCTTATAGTTAGTACTACAAGTTTCAACTTCATATAATTTGAAGACTAGTTCATCCAATTTTAAAAAATTAATTTCTAGTCTAATTAATATAAGATTGTATTAAATAGCAAATAAACTGTAAATTAATTAATCAATTCTGGAGCTTACTTGGTGTTCTACAAAAGTCATGTGAGCAATAGGAAAATCCACAAAACTTGAACATTAGTCTTGATGGGATTTCCTTTGATCATGTTTTTTGCCTGTCTCTCTCTCACTCTCTCTCAGGAGAGATGTCTCTCACATGCAAACATAAACTTTCATAAAATTGCAGGCTCTTTTTTCTGTGATAAAAGTTATTCCCTGCACATGTTTAATGCGAACGTTCATATGCATAGCTTTTTAAAGCCATGAAATCGACGTGTGATCCACGAAAGTTGCTCCTGAATATAAAAGATTGGTGGATCAAGGCTTTCTGTAGCTTCTTCCATTCAAAAGTCTCTCATTGCAAGAGTCTATAGTATGTTGAAACTACTAGTGTTAAAACTTCATCTTCTCCCATGCTGACTACTTTTCGCAATTTGGCTCTTTTGCAAAGGTTACGTCTATAGGCTTTCTTTTCGCCGACACATTTCATTTGAGCTCCGTGCGTCTTCTGTAAGTATAAGTATATGCAATTTAATGCGTGTTCGAATTCAAATAAGCTCTTACACATATTTCATATTGCTGGAGAGACTTGGATTGGATTGGTACATAGTAAATAGAAATAATGAAAAAAAGAGGGCTGAACGACGTGAGGCTTTTTGCAATATAAAGAGCATAGGATCTATTGATAGATTAAAGTTGTTAGACCGACGTTCATATACATAAGATGAAGGAGAGAACGCGGCTGGAATAAGCGCAAGTGAAGTGATAGGATTTTGAGTTCGTCGAGTGTGTAATAATTTAGCTCATGTCTCTGTGTTTGAATGAATGAATGGGTCCCAACCCATCATATTTCCATACCATAGTAGTGGTGCCTGAATAAAAATGTATACTGTTGGATTTTTTTCCTTCTTCTTTTCGTCGTCCCAAAAACTTTCTATTTAGTTTGCACTCCACTTATAAATATATGAGTTCAAGTTTGATGGAGTGTCAGGTTTTTCGAAGATAAAGTACGTATATGACTGGAAAATGAGGATGTAATACTTGACAAACTGTAGATAAACCTTCGGAAGCTATATAATGCGTAAAAAATAATATAAATCTTAAAGAACTGTAGAATGTTTTAAGAACTACATATATGCACGTAAGACTTATTCGAGAAATACTTGGCCAAGTTTATTATATTTGATGGAAGAAGAAGAAGACGAAAGAAAATTTGAAAAGAACGTAAAAAAATACAACACAAGTATAGTGTGTATGTGTAGAGGGAACTTTTTATCACTTACTAGAACTTGTGACGTTTCATTTTTCCTCCTTTTTCTCTGAAGAGTGTCACGAAGTCTGAGGAAAAGATGAAAAATCGGCATGATTATCCTTCTGAAGAGGGACGTCATCTCATTTTTTAAAGGATTTCTTTTCCCTTCCCTATAATAGTTGTGTCCTATTATGCATATCTAGTATATGCTTATGGGGATTTTGTCAATGCCTTATTTCCTTTAGCATTGTCACAATAACTGGGAAAGAACAACGTTATTTCGATATACAATCGTATTCTTGTCTTCGACATGCAATCATATGCATTACAATATAACCCTATGCAGATATATTATACTTGATATATGTTGCTGTCATAGGAGTTTACATATAGAGCTACAGTGGAGAAAGATATGAGAGCTGTACAATCAGTATGAATAGACGATATATGCGAGTAAATTCTCTCTCGTGGCGGACTAAAAAAGAAAACTTGTTTGTTTCCCCCCGCAAATCACACTCTTCTCCTTTAGCTTGCATCTTGTTATCTTCTTTAACGAAGTCGTTGTAGTAACCAAATTATTGAGTATGTCTTTCTCGGTTACCCTCTTTCCCTCCGTATTCATCACTCCGCCAAAGGACTCGGAACTGGAACGTGACAAGCGGATGTGTCTTATATGTAGATACTACAGCTTGCTGTCTTGGGTTGGGTTGGGTTAGTTAAAATAAAGGAGTTGTTACTCAAATGAAAAACTCTTATTTTCCTGAACCTTCAAGACATTCATATTTCTATTGGAAATGCATGCATTCTATGCCGATTCGTTTATTGTAACTGCCAAGGACAATTTATTTCACTGTAAATAAGGTCTACTACCTTGCCATAACTTCTGTATATTACATGAATTTTCATATTCATTATTCCATGTAAAAAATGTATGTAAAATAATAACAAAATCAATAAAAAGTAGTGGGACAAATTTAAATATAAAATAACACAATAAATTCCATGTAAAATAACACATAAAATGGTTCTAAAAAAGGAAAAATATAAATATGTAATATTATTTCTAAAACTTTTAAATATGTAAAACATTCGAAAAAATCTATTACAGATAGAAATTGAATTGTTTGGTTGTGTCTGGCGGCGAGACTGACATGAAAAAAATGGACACAACCACAGATATTCTTCCATGCTGGGTCTTGAAGTACATGCAGATTAAACTGACTCTCGTATTGTTGTCTGGTCGGTCACGTCGTCCTCCCTTTCGGTGAGTGAATGAAGCTTAAAGGGAAAGTCTGTTTAAAACTGTAAACTTGTCAGCTGTCTCTCGTACGATTCAGCCGTAGTTTCTATTTGGATGTAAAGGCATTGTCTGTGAGTTTTAAAGGCGTGAAATCCTTAAATGAAACGCCAGGAAAAAAACGCAACCCATGGGTTGTGAAATGATGCAATCAACTTCATGTGCAGATGGAGATGCTCAACTTTGCCAATGATTCTTTTTTATCTTTGTCGGATTTTTCTATCAACATACATAGCTACTAACATTGCACTACTACTGCTTTTCCGTCAACATATAAAGGCCAGAGGAACATTTTGATATCTCCAGTCTGGGAGCATTATCCATATACATAGGACGTCGTTTCCGGATTGAATCTTGAATCCATTCGATGACATCACATTGGCATCGAATAGCTTTTCTTCCTTTTTTTCTTTTCCAACCATCCAGATTCTTTTTATTCGGATATTCAGAATTTTTCCCGTTACAGTGTCTCTTACTTGTGCAATAACTATATACATCCCTACTCGTACATATAGGTATTACCATTTTCACGGATGCTTTGATACAGTTTTCTATATAGTTAGACTTATATGCATACCCCGTAGGCTTGTGAATTCCGCAGCCTTGTAAATTCCTTAGTAAAGCATTGCAGGAAATGTCGCCCTTCCTTTAAACTGCAGTTCTTATACATGGGTGGGAAATTCGGTGTCATTCTTTGTATAACTTGATTTCCTTGTGTGGAAGTATGTTAAGTATTGGGATAGAATAGCATAGCACGCATTGTACATATATGTAGATGTATAGTGTAAGCATGGATCATATTAAATCCTGCATGTCCTTGGGAAGGAGAGAAAGGAGCAGCGAGTGTCTATGCATAATACATTGCGACAGGGTTAAAGGGGAAAGGATCGCGTCTAGTATGCCTGTCCCATTTCCCACAACCTGGTGTGCGGGAGGATGGAGTTGATAAAATTTGAATTTCTCCCAATGTACAACATACCTTCAGTATCTATTCCTATCCCCTATCTCTCCGTCAGAGCTACTACCTCCCTCCAGGCGAGCAAATATAATATGTTCTTGGTTTTTGGCTTATGCATGCTCCAATTTTATACTCAAACTTTAAATCTCAACTTTTAGTTATTTGCCCTTTTGCTTTTGGCAGTTAAATAGAAACATCCAGGCTATCCAAAAATCACTGGGGATTTAGTATGCCAAATGGAAATATTAAACGCTCAAATTCTATGTTAAAACGTTGGATGCTGTTGCAAATGCATGTTTGTACTTATTGTATAGATTTATGCGTATCTACTATAAGCTCTTGTACATGTATCTATGAATACATGAAACACTCAAAAAGGTGAACAAGAAAGAAAAACAATGACTTCGTAATGAAAACGTAAAGGGAAGATACTTTTGCAAAACTTCTAGTTTGCTTTCAGGCTTTACAAAAATTACATTTCAATGTACATGTCGTCCTTTAAACTTTTAACATTAGCGTTGGTTTGGTCAGCTGAGAGTTTGCTTGACTTTTTGTACATATGTAGATATGCTTCTGTAGCTCATCATAAAATTCGTATTTTAGTACCATAAAGCTTGCAGAATCCTTATCAGCGGCTGGAGAATAAATCTCTCTATTAATAATTTCGTTGTGACGACCGTGATTCCGTGATTCTGTGATTCCGTGATTCCGGAAGTGGGGTAGGGGAGTAAGAAGGGGGGACGATTAGATCGAACGCGCGCGAAGCGCGCGGAGATCTAAACGTCATTAATATTTTGGTAAATGCAACTTAATCCTCCGATACAAAGTGAAATGGAAGGGTAGGAGGGTGTGGAGGGTGGGGGTACCCGGAGTCGCCGACAAGTAGATCATAATATTGATTTAATTATGTATACAATTTAATTAGGTATAGCTTACAATATTCAAGAATATGGAAAGTAGCTTAGGGGAGTACAGTAGGGGGTGTGGGGGGGTGGGGAGACCCGGGGTCGCCGACGAGTAGATCGAAAGCGCGCGAAGCGCGCTGAGATCTACTCGTGTTTTATACACTGCTGTACAAACTATGAAAAATAGAACGTCAAGTATCTTCAAAGGATCTGACGTAGGGACTCGTGAGGTAGCTACTTTTACTTTAAGTAGCAGACGAAACTATCACTAGGAATTTCATGATATGTCATGCCGTTCAAAATGGATGTGAGTTTAAGATAAACTTGGACATACCAAAGATAAATATTAAAGAGTTGACTATACGTCAAAGTCAAGGGCGTGAACAAAAAATGATTTAGGCTTTCATTCTTAGTGTACACATTCTTCCTACAATGCAAACCTGGAAACCAGAAACAAGGAAAAAGTTGGGTGTTAAAACCCACGATGTGGTCACAGAGGAACTGTTAAACAATTCAAGTTTAAAGTCAAAAAGCAAGCAGAGGCAACTTGAAGTAAAACAACAAAACTCAGAGGAAGTTAACGAATAATAGAGAATGTTGCTGGAGGAGAAAACTACATACCTAGTTGGATGGAAGATAAAGCATCTTTGAGCTGAAAAATATTTGGGAGAAAAAAGGAAAGCATGGTGAGAGAAGAGGAGGGAATGGGAAGTGAAAGTAGGCACCCACCAAGACAAGGTAGGGATGAGACAGAACAGCAAAATTGTACGCACGATAAAGGAATGAGACAAGACAGAATTGTAGTGTGTAGAAATGGAAAGAAACGCAATGTAGAATTGTGTGGGAAAGATGCAGGGAAGTAACTGCAAGAAAATAAGAAGAAACGCTGGAGGAAAGAGGAACAAATGCAATACAAAAGTGTAGTTAAGTTAAGGCTGAAGGAATACAATGCGAAAGCGCAGGAAGAAATAAGACAAAGAGCGTGGCAAGTGTAGAAAATAACGTAGAACAAGGCAAGAGGATGGTTTAAGTTTAAAAGCTGAAATCTTTGAGATGACACCATGGAGTGAAGTAAAATACTACGGGATACAATATGTCGTCGTAAATGATAAAGGAGATAATGGGCAAAGTTTTCACACGGGTTTCGGGCACGGGTGGCAAGAGCCTGAAAATAGTCAACACTAGTAACTTTCGTCACTCCGAAGCTTATTGCAGCGCTTCTGTACCCAGACCCAATCCTTTAGCACTGCATCCGTTACAGTGCCGGTTACATTCATTTAATATATACCACCCTATACTATTACTCTATACATATTACAACTTTATCCTTCCAGCAAATATGGAGGAAACTTTTCATCCTAATATAGCAAGCCATTCCGAGTATCTTTATGAAAACTAGTTAAGTGAAGCTTTACAATGGAACTGCAGCTAGCGTCAAAGTTGACTTCTCAAACTAGAGCATGCTTCTTCAGAACCTTATAACTCGCATAGACCTTGGCAGTGTGTTGCGTATTGTGCTTGGCTCAAATATCATTAGCTGAGCTATTTGCAAAAGTGTTTAGCTGTTTACTCTTGAAAGCTTTATCTCAATGTGGAAAATCCTCTGTTGAAATTTCCGCAGAATTCTGCAAATAGCTTAAAGCATAATATCAACGGCGGTGGAAAATATGGTGTAATTTATAGGCCAAGAATTTTCTCCCATATTTCTCAGCGTTCTTCATTTAGCTTAGCCATTGTTCTAGTTACTGTTTTTATTAAATAACTGGAATCTAACTACCAAGGTTTTTATCTCATGGCTGTTAAGCATTACGGGATTCTACCTCCGTTTTGCGTGACAATACCAGAACGTTCCACAACCATTGTTTTCCCCTGTACATTTGCACAACATGCAGCAAACCATGACGGGGGGATTTTTTGGAGCGGAACAATTTAAAGGACATTCAGGACCCAGAATAAGGTTCCTGACTGCGAGTGTTACGGAATACACGTTGAGATAACGACCGGGAGAAAGTACATTTCAAGGAATATGTACTATATATGTACTGTGTTAGAAAAAATACTGAATATACACTATATCTAAGATACTTATAAGTATCTTAGAAGATCTCTTATAAGTATCTATAAGATGTTTACTATACATATGTGGACACAGAGATAGCAAGCATTTGTAATACTTGTTACATGCAATGATATAAAGTACTTTTACAAAATAACAATTTCACAGGATCGCAGACACTCTATCTGGTACTTTTAAAGGAGAAAGTTGTATAATTTGAAATAGTGCTCGCTTATATATTGCAATATGTATAGGAACTTGAATTGTAGTGAAAGTGTGGGTAAAAGTATCAATATTATCATGTTATTTAGGGAATGCTGGCCGACCACCAAAAATCTTGGAACATCCTTTCGACTCGGTAGTTCCCAAAAACGAGCCCGTCACCCTCAACTGCCGAGCAGATGGAGATCCAACGCCAGAAATTTCATGGTTTAAAGACGGCAAGTCCATTCGGATGTCCGACCCCAGATCATTGCGCAACGTCTTACCAACTGGATCTCTATTTTTCCTCAGGGTAAGAGTGAAAATATTTTTTGTTACTTTTTTAAAACATACTTACTGTTACAACTCTATAGATATAAATGTGAACATCATCCATCCTCCTGGGTTATGTAATGTACTTATAATACAAGGGTAATGCTTGTGTACAACAGATAACAGTAATAGTATAGTGTTCATAGGACTGTTTTAAAGCAACTGGAAATCTTGATCACCCCTCGATTCTTTCTCGAGTTTTCTTCCTATACAGTTATGTTCCTCCTTATAGTCTTCATTTTTTATACTTATACAAGTTGTGAAGCTCGTCATGTTTTGTAGACAAGAAAACGTTAGGGCAGTAATAAAACTTTTCACTTATTTCAGACCCTCATCCAGCTGCATTATCTCTATATACTTTATTGCTTGTCTCAAAACTCAATCGAATTCCTATCCCATCCATTTTGTTTGCAGCTTATGAGCTTCTGAGGATGACCGACTCAGGGAGATTTCCAGCAATCCAGTGAGGAATCTTGTAATAAATGCTAATAAAATATTTGAGGTATTTGAAATATTCCCGGTTTATTAGTGCTTTAGCATAAATCATAGATAGCTTCGATGCTTTTGTTGGCAGGGATAGATAGATACAGATTCTTCCAAATTTGACAATACATGAGATATAATAGATTCAAGGTCATTTCAACATAGCATGTTTTTCTAAAACATCTTCCTTCGTTTCGTTTCTACTTCCCAAAGCCGTACACAGTTATCTTGATGTAAGGAAAATTGAATACTTTCTTCGAAACGGGTGCCTCAGGACTGTCATTTCACAGAAGAGAGAATAAACCGTAGAATTTCCCTTTGATTTCCTTCATAGTTGATTTGCTCTTTTGCCGCCTCCCTCCTTTTTCATCAATGTAAAATTCCACGACGACTGATTCTTTTGTATGCAGAATGCACCGCGGAGAGTCGTTTCGAGAGGCAACTTTACTGCTCTATAACAGGGGGTGCATAATGGAGGAGCGGGAAGATGAAGGAGTTTTACATAATTGTGGAGGAAGTACAGGAACTTCTGGAGTAGCGTTGTTTAAAAGAAAGAGCTGTTAAACACAATAGTGGAAGTAATGCTTGTAGCGTGATGCATTATATCAAATGCAGGTATCCTTTTTTAGCATGTAAGTTTATGCTTCACTAGCATGTTTGGTGAAGGAAGAAAGGTATTTTAGGGGTTCATTGATTACTTGCATTTTCCAGTGTGCCCTGCAAAGGAAACGATTCACTTTTCTGCATTCATTACTGTACATTTCCTTTGCCATATAGCACTAACATAATCATGTTTTCCCGGTGTTTGTCTGCATATGCTAATCGTTAGGGAGTATGTAGAATGATAGACGCGCATCAACTTTCAAGTTAAAGTTTTGTAGAACAATCACACATCTCTACATACATTCACATGATTGCAGAGGTGCATCATTTTAGTGAGTGCGTTTATAAATACAAGGTTGCCTCACAAATACAAAATGCAAGGTTGTGCAAAGGAAAACATCAAATTTGTTTTACCCCTGTATACTAAATACAAGGCATAAAATTCCAGACAGGGAGGACTTGCATAGGTGGGAACATGTACATACAAGAGCATCCTGCTGCTTGTTTCACCCGAAATAATTTCCACAGTGAAATAATGAATGGAGGGAAAGTCAGTCTGAACTAGTATGTAGCTTAGTTCATCTTGTAAGAGACGGCAATATACCTTTTTTGGTAGTGTCAAGACTGGGATAATGTATGCAAGTTTGAGAATGTGTTTCCAACTGAAGGGTGCATACTGCGGGGCGGAAATGAAACTTTAATGAAGACCAAGGTGACATCCCTCCCCATGTTCAATCTTTTACTTATTACTCTGTATCTCCCAGGAAAGCGGAGTCATCCAACGACGATGTATAATGAGTGGGACATTAAGCAGCATTTTGATTTTGAATTCCCTTGACGTGGTTTTCCCTTTATACTATCTTGGCTGTGTCTGTAACTATATGTAACTATCTTTCGTTGCAGGTGCGTAAGGATCACGATGCAGGAGTTTACGCCTGCACTGCCAAAAATACTTTTGGAGAAGTCACTAGCCGCAATGCTACCCTTGATGTTGCAAGTAAGTTTGAACTTTTTCCGTAGTCGTATTTAAATATGTGTGGGTGCATATTCATCAAAAATACATGTGAATACATGTTCACCAAAAATGCATGTGTATACATATAGTCACCAAAAATCCATGTGTACTTATGCATATACACCAATGATTGCATATGTATGTACATATTTGAAGCTCTTCGTCAATCATGCCAACCTAGTAAGTGCAATTAAAATCTCCCTCGTGGGACTAATAAGGTGCGAACAGTTCTGAGGAACCGTTCAGAAAACTTTTTCATCCACTCCACTACCATCATTACCTTCTAAATTAAGAGAATCAAAAAGGAAGCGATTGTTCATTGGAGGATTCCTAGTGATTTCCACCTTCGATGTAGCACCTTTCAACTTTTTTAACATTCAATACATCAAATTCTATATAATCTGTTATCATAGGCTTACTGTTTCATCGAAACATGGTCCTTTATAATTCAGCAGTTATCACATAAATTCTAAAATAATGTATTCCTAGAAAATAGTAACGCTCACGAAAATCAGGCGCTAGCTCAGCGCTTTATGATATTACTATACTAGAAGTGTGCAAGCTGTGCGGAAGTGAAGGTCTTGTGGACTTATCTTAATGGACTGGGCATGGACTTTGGAGGGTCGACCGCTTGTAGCCCGATGCTTTACATTGGTTACCATTACTTTTTCGCGGTATATAAGCTTAACATACTATACCATAAGTACAGTTATAGAGTTGAACAAACTATAGTAGCTGTCGTGCATATCTACAAATTTTGACAGTGTCTTCGCCATCGAACCAAAAACCATGAACCGTTGAAGCATTGGCAAAACTATAAGCTACAGCATTTAGTTTTCGATCATCTTCGAGAATTCAATAAGGTCCACAGACTGAATCGGTTGTGTGTGCAAAGCGGAAGGGGCTAGATGAAAATGGAAAGTTGTAAGATGGAAGGCATGGGGAAGTGAGAAAGACGTGAAATTGACGGATCTGCAATTAAGGAATGACTGATGAGATGCTTAGGGGTGGCTTTAAACTCTTTCACTGCTTCATCTTTTAGTTTCAGTTGGTAACACATTCCGTCCAGTCTTCAACTTGTTCCAGTTTACATGCCAAAGTTATTGGCCTGTCTCTCCGTTTAAGTGATTGTTCGCAGCAGCAAAGCGCTCTATGAAAGATTCTGTCATCGATGCTCACTTCAAGTCACGACAAGCTTCATTCTTATAAGACTAAACCCGCGAAGTCAACAGTTGTTTTTGTGCTTTGAACTAGTTTAGAAAATGACAACACTATGCATCACAAGTTGTCAAAAAATGTTGAAATTCATTTTTACAGGCTTTTAATTCTATAGGGTCTTGTGTGAGTGTTCGATTTATTTTTCATTTTTCAAGCTCTGAACACACTACCAGAAAATATTGGGTTAGTTATACAAATCTGGCTAAACAAATTTGAATTTAGAATTAACCAACCGAATAGGGAATTCATGGAGAAGGAATAAGTGAGAGTGAGTAAAGTTTTCAAAGATTGCGGATGATGATGAAAATGGACAAAGTTGCGATAACCATTGGAAACAATAAATCACCCGAGAAGAAAATGATTATTAATGCTTACCATGTCCAAGCTGAAACGATAATGAACAGATGTTAAAGTCATTATCGATTGTATATGTCTAGACTGCTTATCGCTCTACGCAAATTTGGCATTTCATCGGAGGAGCACGAACTGAAATTATAATTTCCTCAACTATTCACACAGTTGGGGATCTCTTAGGGCATGGAGACCCTGCCCGTGAAGGCTTTTCATCATATTATTTTTATTGCGGTGTTAACCTTGGCTAATAAAAGTAATAAATATTTTGCTTCCTCTTCGATATGCCTTGTTTGCTCAGCACTACCGAGAGATCCAGTCCGGTTCGCCGGCATCGTCAGATACGCTTCATAACAACGAAATGGGGCCCCATGTGGTGGATCGTTAATGGTTTTAGCTACTATGAAGTATATGTAACATTAGTAGTTACTTCTTCGGTATATTACTTTATCCATATAGTATGACCATTGACTTCTATTTTTACGCTGAAGCTTTGCCTTTCTTGAAGTATTGGCCATTAGTGGTTCATTCGTTCTTGTTGAATTGGTAAAGCTTTCATTCAAAATATTTTAACGGTTTTCTTATGAAAACTATTCGTTCCTTATATTTTAGAAGAAATAATACTGAGAAAAATTTGGATTCGAAATAATGGAATTAGCATTTTGCATGCAGGCCATAGATTTTTGGGAGCCAAATTGAAATGTTTTTGAGCTGCAAGGGGTTTTGAACTTGCACTAAGCACCCTATCTTTGAGATCAACGCTGATAAGTGAACAGTTGAAACACTGCGGTTATTCAAATAAAGGCATGCAGTTCACAGTTGGAATGGGTTGTTAAAGCAATACCTAACAGTAGCCACATACATAACCCTTCACTGTATTTTACATGACGTTCCTTAACTCGCATGGCTAGCTTGTAGTCTTTAGCGTGAAATTTATTCAG
Source organism: Lipothrix lubbocki (assembly GCA_034696945.1). NCBI lineage: Eukaryota > Metazoa > Arthropoda > Collembola > Symphypleona > Sminthuridae > Lipothrix > Lipothrix lubbocki. Next base: position 20,245 of record JAQGAK010000238.1, read on the forward strand.
GCTTTAACATCAAAAGCGAATTGGTTTTATAAATATTTAAGAGCATTGACTGTACACGGATTCATACGGTAGCAGTTAGTAGCGCTTTTAATTTTTGCGTGCTAAATTCCAATTGAAGTTAATGTAATTTCTTGTAAGTTTCGCTATAAAATAATTTACAATTTTGCTGACAGTTTTAACATCAAGTTTTTGCAATACTGCCCCGGAATAGCTAATTACATGAAATTGCGAGAAGTTATAATTTCCTAAAAGTTCAGACACTGATTTAGTTAAAAATAATTAAAAATAAATAATTAAGCCAATTCATCATCCAGCTAACTACATAATTAGCAATTAAAAGTTTGAAAACATTGCACGGTATAATGTTTATATCTACATAATTATATCTATAAATTTATATGATGCATGCATGTTAATACGTGGTGACTTTGTTTTTAGTATGTAAAAATAAATTAAAGATCGTTACCACAGTTAACCTCAAATGGCCCCTGTTTCTTTGAATTACCTTTATGATTTCTAAAGAGAAGAAGCTTAAAATAATTGTATGCAAACTTTCGTAGTACATACTTAATCTAGCATAACGGTAGTAGTAGTAGTTCTTGTTGCAAGGAGGCTTTCACTAGGCAAAACTCGAAGGCATTTTTGTCATTGTAGAAGTTGACACGAAATGAAAAGGGAATGAAAAATGAGTGGGGAGGTTCTGGTTTTGCAGTGAACATACTTCATTTTTATCTGAAGCTGTTCCAAAGTTAGATCCATATTTGTCAAGTGTTCAACATTAAGCCCTTAACAGCTAGGCACATGCAAAATCACTGAATGTTTTTCTAGAATATTTTAGTTATTTTTAAACATTGTGATGTATGTAAAAATAAATTTATACTAATACCATTTATCGAATTTATAAACCTTAATTCTTGTATTATAATAATACACATGGCTCGCTTGCAATTATTTCGATTGCAAATGAAATACCTACTCTTCAACTTCAAATTCTAATGAAATCCCGAATTCTTTCGGAATGCTACAGCATATGAATGGTAAGTTGGACAGCCATGTTCAATTAAAAATAGCCACGTCCAACATGCAACCACCCTGTTCGTTTCCTTGCCTGGAAGTATACAATGTCCATAGTATAAGCAATAAAACAATAGCGAGTAATCATATATAACTACTATGCTGGGAAGTGGAAGGAGGTGAAAGTGACGTTGTGTTACATGCCAACATGGTCATTTTATTTTGAACGGAGAGAGTTTTAGACCCTAAAGAATGTTTTATTTCGTCCTTTTCTTGATGGAGGGCAATTCATTTTGATCCATAGCTATAAATTAGAAGCACTGTGTTTCATTTGCATATACCACACTGCTTAATACAAATCATATGTTGTAATATAAATAGCATATGTAACATGTTATAGGTGTATGTACTTGGATATATCTAAGTACATGTGGTTATACAATTTAAACACTGGTACAAGTTAAAAAGTATGAGGTTCTTATGGAACCTTATAATAAGGACTAATCCTCTATGCAAATACTACTGTAGTTTGGGGTTGAGGGGCGAGTGGCACACATGGCTTCATTCCGTGTTGATAAATAACTTTTGTCTGCCATGTTTTTCCGATAGATTTCCATGTTTTTCTTTTCACGACATGCCCCTCTTATTAAAACGAATATTCATTATACTTTTGACAACAGCAGTATGTGCTTTACATGGCACACCGTAAGTCACGTACGAGTAATTACATGTACATATACCTACAACTTATTCTTGTACTATTTACAGATATATAAGTATAAGTACTTATAAATCTCATACTTGCGGGGTCTCTAAACCTATGGGCATGCAGTCAAATCTTATAATGTTAAGTCCGCATTCAAACATGCTACTCATTTCATAAACATACATGTACCTAGGTATATAGGGTAGGTATCTAGGTGTATATATGCACTTGTGTATATGTTTACAATGAAAACTCGAGTATATATCACACGATCATGATTATTATATTACGATAAAACATGCATGTTATTTCAATCTGTGAGCATACTTAACATGTAAGCTAAATCTCCGAACAGACCTGACATATTTAAACGCAAGTAAATGGCATTCCTTCACATGTGTTCCCCTCATTATTTTTATTCCTTGTACAAATATATGCCCAGAGGATTTTATTGCAGGTAAACGGCAGTTAAAATCTGAGTTAATTTGCACATAGTCGGGATCAATATTAGTACGAAATGCTCAAACATTCATTCATACAAGGTGAAAATGTTGGTTGGTGTACATGCATACGTGCTTTGCAAATGTTATTATGGTTTCTGTACTTGGCACAGTGAGTGTGCGAGAAATGCATTTCTATGGGATATATTTTATTAGCGTAGTTGTTGATTTTCTCCTAAAATAAATGTAAATTACGGGAGTAGTTTATGATATTACTCGTACTGCCGTGGTGAGAAATAACACCAGTTCTTAAATGAGCTTTCTCCTGCTCAGCGTTCCATATGTGAAGGCTAATATCATGAATTCTCTAGTTGATCATTCCGTTGTACATACGCTATGCATACATATTAAGGCTATAATCGTATGATTGCAATTTACGGAACTAATCATAAAATATTTTGCAACATTGCATTCACGCAATCTGGGGAAAATACAATATTGTACATATTAAAGCTGTTGTACTTACAGCATTAGGATTATGCTGTTCAACATTAAAGTAGTAGCTCTTCAACATTACAGCTCCTGCTCAGTGCAAATTAGCCGATGGTCTTGATTTAGCTCCAGCGTTGTAACTTGGAATATAATCGTTTCATCAATCAAGATAATGTGCAACTATTCTAAGCAAGCTTCGGCTGAATTCGAAACGGGATTGAAGTACCGCAGGACATGAGAACTAAGTAGAGAGCTGTTTGTTTCATTTAATGTAACGGCAGTTGATAAACAACCACCAGGGAAAGCATATAAAATGATGATGAACTGCGTCGATTAATTAGCTAATCCCACAACTGTAAAAGTCAAAGAAAATTCAAATCAAGTCGGGGGTCCTCATTTGCAGAACTAAAAGCTCGGATAAATCATTCTACGCTCCATTTATTATACACATATTGAAGTCGATGGCCATAAGACACTATGTGGTTTAGCTCTGTGTGAATCCCCATGGCGGTAGTCAGTACTTGAAGCATTACGTATAATTTGTGCGATAATAATTTAAGTATCTATACTTATAAGTATAAGCTTATATAAGTATATTGGGAGAAAATTCCCACTTTATTTGCTTCCAGGCATTAACGGTTTCGCATTGACAATCAGATTGAGGATAATATCTCCATATATACATGCATTCATACTGTTATATGTGCAAATGAACAGTCAAGGGGAAATCTGTAATAGAAAATCATAAAGCTCTAGTGGTACCATGTAGATTTCGGTAGTAAAAATGAAGAGAAAATCATAAAATAACTAAATTTTAATGAAGCCATTCATCAGAAAAGACATTACTGTCATGTTCCCTTTAATTATAATTTGTAAACTAACATGCAATGTTTGTCGGGAGAACTTTATATTTTTTCAGGAGATTTCCTCTGCTATTTTCTAAAGGAAATGTAAAAGGAGATTTGTTGATCAACATTCTCATCACACGTAATATTTTGCGGACCCATAGGGAATCATTAAACTTTGGCCATAAACCTAGATTTAGGAGATGGATTTAACTTGTGAAATGTGTATTTATACATAAATCCTTGATTTAGTGCGTCAATAAAGTACAGAGTGAGCTTTAATTTTTTCGGGACTTCAAAGCCTTGAATTTTGGACGGAAAAACAAGTCTGTAGATTATGGTATACATGTGTAAAGAGCGTTAATTTGAAAAGGTTCTTCAAGTAACACAACTTCAAAAAAAAGCAGCACAGATTTAGAAAAATAAGTGTTTTTGTTTCAATGATTTTGAAGCGTAAAGAAAATAGCATTGAGCATGTTTATGTCACGTCCCTAAATATTTCTAAACAAGACACTGATTTTTTGGCAAATGCTCTATGGCATTCTCTAGGATTTTTTCCTTTGGGTAGTGATTATAAGAAATTTTTACACCTCAATAAGTCTAATTTTAAGTGCTCTCTCTCAAGTTTAAAAGTGCGGTTTTAGTTGAAAATGGTTGTCCAAAATGAAAGTTTTACGAGCTGCTCAGCTCAATTTGATTGAGAGATCTTGACAGTCGGAGTTTAGATTGACTAACTTGTCTCCTCTACTTTTTCTTGAAAGAAGTGACGAAGTCTTCGTTTCCATACTACACACGTTGGCCTAGTAGTAGATGTCTGCCCAAGTGTATGTGAAGAGGTCTGAGAGGTAAGTATTAAGAGGGCTTTGTAGGGCTTCTAGTGATGAGAAAGAACTTGCAATTTTATGACGTTGAGGAGTGGTTGAGCGATAAACTTTTGTCACGTACTTTAGGTTTTTGACTTGTCTCAACGACTTCCTCCATTAGGGTTTATGTGAATTTTTTCACACTGGATGACGAGATCGAGTAGTTCTCAATACTGTAGATACATATATGTCAACTACAAGTACTACAACTGCATTACAGTGTTTCAAGTTTTTTGTCTATGGAATTCGATAAGAAATAAGAATACACAACAAAATAATATAGACTTGCATGCACTACAGACATTTCCCTTCGGTCGTTTTCTTTCATTTTCTCGGTAGAAATCAGCAGAATTGCCCTTATTTCTTCAGATATTATTGTTATGCATTAAATCCCGTTCGAAACTGTGTAGTATAACAAGTAAAGTATATTCGCAATTAAAAACAGGAATTATCAAATTATATTAAGTAGATGCAAATTACATTTGTAATTATAATTCTAATAATAGTAAAAACATTTTTACAGCTTTTGTGCATGTTAACATTAAATAAGGCGCCTGTGCAATCACCAACACCTACTGATATGAATTCTATCGCTTGAAATACCCAAAGCACATAATGCTATATAAATGTTCATGATATTGTGTATAATATGTTTTATATGTTTTTGATAATAGCTTATAAGCTATATAGTATAGATACAAATTCTTAAAAACCTCATAATGCAATGATTTGAAAGCGTGGAGGTGGGTCTGGACTCAAATGAACAAGTGCTTGAGCACGTCAACTGATAAGACGTGTTGTTTAAACGTTCTGCCTCACCTCAATGGCTTGTAAATTTGTGGTTTCATAACAAAATCATGGTTGTTATCCATGTGTTAGGAAACTTTTAAACGTTTACATGCAAAAATGAGTTAACTTGTAATTATGCAGATAAATATTTCTACAGTTAGAGTTAGTTTTTTAATGAGGGCTTGGTGCTGTAGAGTTTTCCGTGCTGGAACATTAGAGATACTAAAAAAGGACGTGTTCTAAAAATTGTAATCTTGGGAGTTTATTTAGGATCATAAATATACTTAAAAGAAGGCGCTTGTATAGGGGAAAGCGAGAAAAGCTCGGTGGGAATAGATTTCTGATGGAAGAAACTAAAAGAAACAGGAAATTGGAAAGCGCTTAGGCTTGGTCACATTCAGACTTGTTTGATTTGTGAGCTAGCCACCATAGTGGCCGACGTATTTGGTTAAAATATAGCGTGTACAAGTAAATGCATTTCTTTACTGTAGCCACTCGCATTGGCGACAGCAGTTTTGCCCGAACAATAAAATCCAGTAAGTAAACATGATGCACATGACTGACTATACATAGTTGTTTAGCCCCTGTGCACATAAACCTAATATCTGTATGTTTCCATGTTATAGGAGCGTGTGCATTAAAGCTGAAAAGAGTATTGGTGTGGATAAATGTAGACATAGATATACGAAGCTTCCCCATAGAAATTACTTTTATTTGACGCTGTCATCAGAATTTGATTTACATCCTGTGATTTAAATCTGGTGTAACTAGGAATTGAGATTTCCAGTGAAAAACATAGATCTTCCGCCAAGTGTCTTGCAGGAGGACTCCCCACTCAATCATATAAGCAAATTTTATCAGGGATGATTTATTTACGATGCTTATCTCGTTTACTTTGGTGATTGCATATAATTCTATATATAACTTCCGTGTTCTATATATAATTCCTAGGCAGGGCATAGACTGAAATACCATGTGGTCAAGATACATATACATCGACTTGAGGGAACGTAAAGGGATGTTGTATATTACAGTCCCGCCAGGTATTAACAACACGGAGGGCCTGTCAGACACGAGCCAAAGGATATTCATGTGTGTGTTGAAAATAGATAAAGTGCTTATGAAACTATAGTATATAGTAAGTATACATAAAGAAAATATATTTTGTCCAGACCACGCAACCCTTAATAAGTATAAGTTTGAAAGTTGTTTCGTAGACGTAACAAGTTGAATGTTGCTCTTGAAATCACCACCACTAAACCCAACTAAATGCAAAGTTTGACCTAAACCTTGGCAATATATTCAAGCATTCAAGTTGGCGTGGAGTATAAAGTGCACGTAGAAATGGTGCTTCACACATTTGTATGAATAGGAAATTCAAAATAGTAATACGTAGTATCTACCCCAAGCTCAGAATAGCATGGAAACACATGTAAGTCAAAGAGTGGAAGCTAGTCTATTATTGAAAGGGAAATGGAGAATTTCTAGAAGAAGAGATCGTAAAAAGCGGTTGGTGGAGGAAGTTGATGGCAGAAAGTTAAAGGGAAAGAGAGAGAGGAAAAGAGTAGTTATATAGGTGGTCATCATTCGGGTAAAATATTAGCCAATCTATGGGACGTTTATTGTGATTTCCTGACACCCAAGGAAATGGAAAATTTCACCCAAGGAAAATTACGGTAGAGAGGAATCAAGGGGAAATTTAATTCCGATTCTCGTTTTTAATCACGATAAAATCTCCTCTACTGCATTTCAAAGTCACAAGACTTTTTCTCTTTTCATCCCAAGCTACTAGTGGTGCTTATTGATTAAAAAAGGTGTAGTCACCCATATTACTCTTCCATCTGCCTGCACATGGAATGCTGAGACTTCGTATGTATATGATAAAGGATTATATGTGGGAAAGGGACCTGTGAGTATAGCTCTACTCTTTGATTCCATGGCTCAACTTGGGTATTAACCGTAAGCAGGGAATTAACTGGCAGGAACTACCGAGCATTCTGTAGTGGATAGTGAGTATACGCTGTTCGAAACAAAGTTTGATAGTTCTGCTACAGGCATAATATCTGTATGGATGTGAGCTTTATATATCCTTGCCTACTATAGGTCATGTTTCTGTATCTGTAGATACAGTAACTGTATGCATACAAGTCTTTTCTTTGTATTATTGAAATGTACATGGTATACAAGATATATCTTGTTTGCATCTCCCTCCTACTAATACAATACTCACATATTACTGGTTATAAGCTGTTGTTATGCCGCGTGTATCTCGACAGATGCCTTTCACTCGACTGTCACCCGGAATCTCCTGCCTCCTTCAGGGTAGCTTTTCGCTTCGACATGGTGTCATTACATTCCATTGAATGCTCGCCATATCTCCTCCTTTATCTTAACTCCATTTACTTCAACGCAAACCATACGGTGGACTTGGATAGAGAACGTGGCTTCAGGACATGGCTTTAATTTTCCCTCCATGGATATTTTTACATGTTCATACATACAATATACATACTACATACTTACATGTTCATACACACTATGCTTCATACTCTCCAAATTGCTTGTAAGACACCTTTAAATATAACTATGCTATGTGGCACATGTAATGCTTGTGTGTTCTAAAATCACATGTGCAGAGGTTCACATGTTCTACTATATATAAAATCTTAAATTCAATGTGAACTTTCTCTACATTCTTCAGTAATATACATAATCATTTCTACATATTATTTAGACAGCAATGTACGCTGTGTGGATTAAATAAATACAAGGAGCGTGTGGTAGTAAATACATACAATAACGTTACCTGTCCTCGTGCATAATTGAAGACCGGCAAGCATTGACATGGTAAGACATTGGGACACGACTGGAGGAACCGGATTGACATTAAGCACAGAATCTGTTCAAACAAAGGCCCTGTTGGCATTCACACACACACAACACTTTTGTCAAGATTCCATATAAATATAGTAAAAGCCAAAGGAAGCATCAGCTTTAATGGGTTTGCCTCCGCCTTAATATAAGCACATGCTATTACCTTTGATAGTTTTGTACGCGTAACTATTATAGTCCCATTTACTTTGATGAGATTAGTCTATTCCAGAGAGGAGTCAGGACAGCCACTGGGAGAATTCATAGGCTCAACTCTCTGGAGCTCACTTGAGTTTTCTTTAGTTAGTCTTTCCCACTCACTCCTTATTCTTGTTCCAGGGAACAAATTATTTCATAATGAAAAGCAAACAGAATACGACTGGTCATAAATTAGTTCTGAAAAACCTTATAAAACAAGTAATCTACTCATTGACCTGATTTAAGATTTTCTTTGCTTTTGCTAATATGCCTATGGTAAATATGCAATCTTACGGTTATATTTCTGCATAGTTTCCGAAAATGTTATATGCAATGTATAGATACTACAGGGTATACACAGGGCCCATTCCTTGATGAAAATAACTTTCCTAGGACTGGATACATTTTGCATTATGTGAGGTTTGCTTTAATAATGTAGGAAAGCGCTGAGGAGAGCATGCATAGTTTATTTTAGGGCTCCTCACACAGGTTTTAATATGAAGTACCATGCACGACAACTCATTCTGGTCTATGTTTGCAGTAGTACTAGTTCCACCATCTTTAGCCTGACATGGTCTACAATGCAAACACTCATGTTAAGGAAACGACTTTCTATTAAAGCGGAAGTTGCTATTTTCACTCGATGTAGCCTTTGCCTATGTATAAAGTTTCTGAGAATTAGCCTGGCGTCTAAAGAGCTCCCAATATTTATTAACCGTGTGTAACTTCTTAAGGTGACTTATGATTTATTGCTTTGAATTAGACTAATATTGATGTTTAAGAGCACGCAGTTCTTTGAGTTTTTTAAAAAACAAAATATTAGAGCAAATATGTGTGTAGTGTGTGGTTTTTAGTGTATAGTGTGCTAACCAAAATTTTCCCTAACGCATGCGATTACACAATGAAAATTGGTGTAGGTTTCTTTTGCAAAGATAATTACTTCTGGGCAAGAGCGATTGGGATTGGCACGTAAAGGAACTTCCAAATTATTTAACGTAGTTCAGAATGATTGGCTTAATTATATTTATTAAGAAATTTGTATATAAACATGTAATTGTATGGTTTCGGGTACGGGTGTTAGCATAGTGAATTGTATATAGTAGTTAGCATTGTGAACTGTGTATCGCCATTTAAAAGTAAATGTCTCGTTTGGTAAAAATTAACGTGAGCTTAAAAAAATAGTAAAATACAGCACAAAATGTAAAACTAAAGGCTCAGTCAGATCAGGCTTTCTTTTCCGTGAGAGAAAAATCGTGTGCTAGCCTTATCTTGAAGTACGGTAGTTTTACAGATGACCGTATGAGTAAAAGGAGCGAAAGCTTACATAAGTTACATATGTTTTTCTCAAGGAGGCTGTTGAGGTGGCGAGTAAGATCATCCATTACGGAGTCGTTTCTCGACACGTTCGCATATCCCAATACCAGAAGTGTAGTATATAGTGTACATTTAGTATAGTGTATATACTAACCATTGCGTGTCCACCAGGTCGGAGACTCGTGAGAGCCTTGGAATGCCTTGCAGAATAGACCTCATCACTTTTTTCTCCTCCTAATGGACTTCTTACATGAAAGTGTTCCTAACTCTGTTACTTATACAACCTCTCTTTCACTTCACGATTTTATACGTGAGAAATTTTTATATATGCGGCGGGAGAAAACACATACGGATGGTGGGTCCAAGTTGTGTATACACAATAACCTTATCTTGTCCTGTAGGTCGTTTGGGTTAATCGTGTGCAGAGGGAAAGCAAGTTGTTCATCGTCTGCCCTTAATCATATTTTTAGAAGGAAATACTGTTGTAGCCATAGGATGGTTAATATTATATTACTGCTGTGTGTGTGGACTTTGTGGAACTATTGATGGCGATTTTCTTTGAACGTTCATAAATATGTTGTATATGTATACTTATAGCTTTAAGCTGTTGGTAATCCATAAATAAATAAATCCTTAACTCATATTTCCTTTTTACGCTGTTGGGCCTATAAACTATTTCGCATTCATAAATATTTCCACAACACTTGTTCATTCCATGTGAAAGCTTGTCAAATTTATCACTTACACAATTAGCACGTCGATCCGAAACTTAGATAACGCCTTTATCTAATCACGTTTTCTTTGTAGATTTGTTCTTGCTCCTGTACTTCCTAAGGTTGATATATTTGTGAAAAGCTCCTGGAATTTTTGATATTTCCGGAAAAACATTCTTAAATGTCAAAGTGTTTACTTTGTCGCTAGAAGAAATTAATGGCTTAAATATTGTTTAACAAAAACGCGTAAAAGAGGAGAGCAATTTAGCTATAACATCTCAGCATTCTTTGTTGCTACAAAACCGCCATCAACTCTTCAATCTTACACGAAAATGTATTACACTCTTGCCTAAAATTTCTCTATTACAAGGCTTGCGAACATATGTAGAAAATCTTGGTAAAGGAACCGTAGGAAGGTTAAATTCATGCCTAGAAAATTTTAGTCTTCAACCAACTGACGCTGGGAAATTCACTTAGTTCTACTAGTATACTTGCACGTACATTAGTTTATTTGCTAGGGAAAAAGTGCGTGTAGCTCTAGTGTAGCTATGGTTTACTTTATCGTTTTAATGACGAGGAATATTCCACGAATCTGGAAACTATATGCCTGGTGTAGACAGAATACGTTGCAGGGATGTACTTCAAGTATTTCAACATTTATAATATACCAAGTGCTGGGTATCTCTCCGTGTGTTAAAGAGGGTTGAGGGATCATAATTAAATCAAGCGTAATGTCCTGATTTCTCAAGTTTGAAAGAATTCAGAGTTCGTGGAAGTGAAATGGAATGCAATATGCATTGTTTAGCTGCACAAAATTCTAGCTTAGAACAAAAAATAGAGTTGTATGCATTCACCTATTTTAATCTAAAACTCTTTTTAGGTACATAATAACACCTCTATCAATGTAAGTTCACAACGATACGATACGATACTATCTTATATGTAGGTACATATATCTGCAACTTATGAAAGGAAGGTCTCTATATTTCTCAACGATTTCCAAAGAGGAATCCGTGTTAGTTGAGAGGAAAGGAGGGAGACGAGAAGAGTAAAAAAAAGCGCTGAAAAAGAAAGAGTGAAGTGAATAGTTTTCAGTCTTTGGTCGTTCGATCAGAATCTCTTTTGGGGGGAGGATGACAACCCATGTCTGCTCCTCCTTGTCTCCTTAATTGACACATTTTTCATCGACATCTCTATCGTCATTGTCTTTTTCTATTTAAGACGACGGAGGAGAAAGAGCGAAATGCACACATTAATACCACTTGCTCTCCGCCAAATGCCTCCATCCACTTCCTTCCAACTGCTGCTTCCACGCACTCAATAGATCAACTCTAAAAGATTCATTTCTTCTATCATTTTTACACAAAGAATTCTTTCTGGAAATGGATTTTTCATTTAAAAACTAACTAATGTTCCTTTTGCGTTTTAAGTATAAATCATCATCTCATGGTTGAATTTATGTTGAAAACGATTTTTTTTATTTTACATTTACATTACTATATTGCTCCTTATAGTCATTAATAATCGTTATAAGCATTCTTTTCGAGTTAATTGCAACTTCAATGGCTACCTTAATATCTCTGTCATCTATACTAACTTGATAAGTTGCAGTTTGAGAAAGACAGCTCATGATTTTAGAAAAGTTCTTCCAGCTCATGTCATCATTAAACTTTTATAGACAGACTTTTCGATGACAGTGATTTCAATTATGAAACGACACCGAATTTTGGAGTAAGTTTGTCAATAGTCGAGAATGAACCTGACATGACTGACTAAATACATTTTGAACTAAATGTTCCAGCTAATTAATTCTAAGTAATGTGATGAAACGCTGCGCAAGTAAGCTGTCAGGTATGATGTGACTCTGTACGGCTGTACAATATCATAGTGAATATTGAATTAAAAGTTGCTGTCAATGCTGTCATGAAAAGGAGCAGCCAAGTTGCCGGCGTGTGTTTGAAGATTGGAGTGCATTTCAAATCTACACTTAATAATCTAGAGCTTTTCTCAGCGACAGCAGGTAGCTGTACGCAAGGTTGGGATGCGATGAGTTTGTAGCTAAAATTAATTAATTAATTCCTGGGTCTTTGTTCCTTGTCTTGACTTATCTCTTTGCAGAGAATCCCACTTCATGGACTCTAAACCTGCTTAACATTCTGTTGTTTCTATTGTGTTAATATATAATGTATGCTTCCAAAGGAAACCTTACTAAATACATAGAAGCTCTTTAGCATATTTTGAAATGTAAAAAAGATTCAGAGGCTAAAAATGATGTATATCAATTCAGTTTAATAGAAGCTCTGCCTATGTGGTGAAAGGCATTGCGTTGGATTAATCAAAGAAAGGGAAGAATGGTGAAGAGACACATGCCTGAGTGCCAAAATGTCAAAGGAGAGAGCTCAAAGAGCCACATCAAGTACCTACAGCTTTACTGGAGAGGGAAGCAAATTGAGTTAAATCCAAAATCCAGAAATAATGAGGGATATGAAATCATCAAAAAATTATTTCATCTACAAATTATTATATTCCTTAACATAAATGCCTTCTTGTACACAACATGTGTTTCAGCATGTGTTTTCCAGCATGTGGAGTAATTATCATGGCTGAAGTAACAAATTCATATGATTTTGGCGCTCCCAACATGTTCATTATGACTGTTGAGAAAGGAAGATGGTAACTTCATAAAGAGGAGCAAGTTTGGTTGGATACAAAATGTACGAGTGGATGAATGCAAATTTTATTTGTGCGTATAACTTTTAGTGTACAGTCGTAAATAGATGAGATGGGTAGAGGAAATGGAGAAATAATTATGACGGAGTGATTGAAAAGTCTATGTACATGAGTAGAGTCGCTCTGACTTTCACAGAGAGAGAGAGAGAGAGTGTGTGTGTATGTCTGCTGTCTCTGCTGTGAATGCTGCTGACTCGATTAAAGTCGATGATTCATCTCATCTCCATCCTCTGATTTTCACTCGACTGAAAAACTAGCAAATTCAAGGACCTTTTCTTCTTATATGCACTGATGTACAGTGACGATATATAGTCACATTTTCGGATGCAGAAACCACAGTCAGACTTCATGCTGTAGAAACCAAAGACAGATTTTATGTTACAAGACATATAGACGTTATGTTACAGGAACTATAGTCATTACTTCACAGACACTTCAGTCATCATTTGAAGACTCATAGGAAAATCCTTCTCCGACTTGTAACAAGGAATAGGCGGGATAGTAATTGTGCTGGTAATGTTGAAGATTCTTGTCTCAACTTTTCACTTCGTCTATAGAATATTTCCCGTCATTGAATCACACTCCGTTGGGCAACATATGGCTTAAGTATGATTGAAGTTTTTCGTGTAAAACTCGTTTCATTTCCATCACAATAAATTGACGCTCGGAGAAAAGGATTTGCTTGCACATGTCATCAGTAGTATCTTCGGCAAAGACTTACAGTTGAAATCTGTGTAGCTTTGAACCTCTAAGTCATCAGCAGGTATAGACTTATGACGGCTTGGATTTTCATTTGAAATACACTCTGTTCAAGTTAAAGTTATAGATAGAAAAACTTTTCTGGCTTAAGTTCTATCGTTGGATTTCAAGTCTCTTTGGTACTATAATGGCATGTGCATAAATTCAAGTAATAAAATTACAATTTTGTTTGTTGTTATAAAATCTTGTTTCGCTCTACTCAAGTTCATAAATTACATAGAGAAGCTATAAACTATGTATTATTAAGTTTCATTTCTATTTATACTTTTGTGCTCATATATCGGATTGCTTTTTTATAGCAATTATCCCATGTATAAGCTTTGTAGTGTATATCGACATAATGTTGAGCACATGTGCTCCGTCAGTCAAAATGCTTTTTTAGTGCAAATTCCATTTTTGTTAAAATAATCACGATCATGGTGTAAATTGTCACCCTTGAACACGATGTAAGCTACCTGCAACTAAACATTCACATCGTGTATCCACTAAAACAACACTCAACTTGTCAATTCCTATGCAGGAACACAAATATCTTGACATTGCTCCTAAAGTAGCTTCTTTTCGCTTTAAATTCACGATAGAAACTTGTGTAGTAGTCGAAGAAGAAGCTAATGTAGACGAAAGAATTCTTTGATGTTTCGGTCCAATGAATAATTTGTAATTGAATCATGGTCCCATTGCGTAGTCTTCCGGTATCTTCCTATGTATCTCTATATATTAAGTTAAGTTAGCTATTCCATAACACGAGTCACACATTCCAAGTGTATGTACATGTTTCAATAGACTATTGAATTAGTAGTTTTGTTGCATCCAGTGAATCCAGTGAGTATACAAGCTCACCTTTGAGACGCTACTTAACGTTTTTGCGGGTACCCGATAAGTTTTCAGAAAAGAATAAGGTATAAGTTGATTTATTTCTAGAAGCATATATATGCTCCTTGAAATGATTCCCATAAGCTTCAAGTTTGCAATCCCATATGATGAAGACGTTGTTATAGTTCTGGTATGATGGAACAGCAGAAGCTACTTAATCCCCCTTTTCAGTGTTAATTTTAAACGTTTTTAGTCTAAATGAAGCAGCAAAACTGCGAGGGTGCCCTATAGTGTCATGTAGGGAGTTAAATACAAGTGTGGGGATGCGTTGATTTGTGTACATAGAACTGACGGGTCGGAGAAGTTGGAAAAGACTTAAATAGGCTGAAGTGAAATGGTTGTTATTGGCAGGAGTGTTCAAGTAGTATTAGTTCACATGGAGGGAGTACATCTAATCAGAAAACACGTAAGAATACATATACTTATGTGCATTTAGTTCCTCGAGTCAGAAAGTTTGTTCCAATTTAGGTAGGGACGAATCGAGCTGACAAGAAAAGAAGTGTGTGTGTATTTTTCATCTCTACTCATCCATAAGAAGAGAAATGATGAATAAAAGGGAAGGAATTGGGGAAACACGGGAGAATGGAGCGAGGAAAATAGTACATAAGAGTTGATACCACATTACATGCCACCCTAGGAGAATTTACCTTCTTCTTTACTTCCAACAGTTTTATTTACCTATTTCAACTCTTTTTCTCTCAACCTTTTCATTTCGTTTTCCGGGGTTTCTTTATTTGTCCATCCTTTTTCAACCTCCTGTCTCCTATTTCCCAGACCGCCTTAAACAATCTTGTTGAATCACTATTTATGGGTTAGGTAGGTCTTGTATGTATCTAAGTATCTTTTGTATTTATGGTATGCACCTTGTATCTGTATGTGCGCATTTTAGTTTTCATGAGCACTTATTTTAACTATTTTGAATCTTACAGATTGTGTGGGATAAGGGTGTATTTTAGATTGTATAAGTTTAAAATTCTGAAACACACGTAGTTTAAACCTGGAGGTTTGCAAAGTTTTATGATTAAGAGAAGTATTTACAACAGTCTGACAACTGACAGACTGTGGAGGCAAGTGAGAGAGGGGCCGAAATAATGCTCATACCGTCCGTAGGAAGGAAAGTTAACCGGTAGTCGACCTATTCATAATGATTATGGTTCATGTGCTTTAGTAGGCGAACGTGTGTGTCCCATTATGATAGCTTAAGGATGTAACTTCTGGTGTAGCTGGCTTCTGCTCTATCTCCTTCCACTCAGGGTTCTCATTTATGTATGCAGAATAGAATCGGAATTGTAAATCAAGACAGGGTGGGGGAAGAGGAACTATTGGGAATTTTCTTTATGACGTATATAGATGCATACACCTACCACACATGATATTACAGGACTAAAGGGATGCATGGCTAAATGCATCTCTACCTTGTAAAATTTATCTATGTATACTTGCATACTAAAAGTCAAGTGCATATCAACTATTACAAATGTATCCAGCGAAAATAAAATATATCTCAACTTGCTATAGGAAACTAAAACATATCCATGCTTATGTACATATATAAGCATGAAGTGAAGTACAGATTAGAGCATATTCGGGAATTGTCCTTATGAATCTCTATTATAAATCCGCAGAAATGACTGAGAGGGGTTCGCCGCGTACAAGTTATTCCAACTGTCTGCGCTCCCGCTTGTAGATTTTTTACACAGTTATAAGAGTCCAAAGGGAAATCTCAAAATGGCTATTTATTATGGAATAATATGAGGCAAGACTTATTCATGTAACCTCCGCACTCCCATTATTATATAGCTTCCCAGGGTTCACGTGGTCAGCTAAAGAAACACATTGGCTTTGATTTTGAAGTCAACGTTCCATGAAAATGGTGCTCCTACTTGTTTAAGTTTTATTTGCCGAAAACCGCTTGTACTAAATAGTTAACGAACCTGAAAGGAAAAAAATGAAGGAAATAAATTGTATTTAACGTACCCCACATTACGAATACGTACTACCTATTTTGCAAATAAACCAAAAATCATTTTCGTCGGCGCCCAAGTATTGTCTAAAGGTTTATAATAAACAAGCGGACAATTTCCTTGCGCCTAGGTACATAAGTATGTATAGTTTTTTATGTGTTTACAATGTAGAGTATATACCTAACGTAAAACATTTATGTACAAACTCACAGTAAGCACAATTTAATTTTTAATGACACTACAGGCAAGAGTGCTTGTTGAACCATTTTCAAATACTGTGAGTAAGTATGGAGCCGCCATGGGAAGTTTCGGTGAAGGCAAAGGGTTTCAAAGTCATGATTACAGTCTATAGTGAGAGAATGTTCTACCGGGGGAATACCAGCCGTGTAATAAAGATAAGGATAATAGGAACACCATGCGAGGGAAATTGTCGAAAAATATGAACAAATGAGCCATATTTGTCAACTGGTATGAAGAAGCCTCAAGAGAGTCCAAACTATTGTGTTCTAACCAAAACATGCGTCTCAACGCCCACACACAGCACTTCATAGTGGTGTGTACAACTTTACCTATGCTATTCCTACAGCATAGTACTACTTATCTTCTGATGTAGTTTATCTATTATACTGTTTATGTAATAGGATACTGACACTGCCTTCTTCAACCAAATCCACTCTTGCCGAGTGTGTGTGGGGGTAAAGGGTCAGGACACTACGTGTTCATTTATGTATCATCGTACATAAATATGTGCATTATTACCAAAAATCACGCCGGGTATTCAAAAACGTGCATAGTCTGTGAGCTATAGAGAAGCTGTGGAAGCTGTGATTGAGCTTGTATAAGTAGTTCTACAATATACAATGAATGTTATATGTATGTTGTATACTATAAGGTTTACTCTCATCCCGGAAAATCGTAAATTCCTTTAAGGTACTTAAGTTAGAGCTTGAAGGCCTGAAAGACGATGGCAATTTATACTATCAGGATGAATACAACCTCTTTCCGTTGTTGTAAGTTGCATTGAACAAATTGCATTGGGATTCCCCGAGCAGTACAGTTAGCAAAACTACTACAATACCTGCATGCATAAGTACATGAGGTATGCAGCAATTTATGTAATGAAAATAATGTATTTTCATTGTAGTTATAAACCTTCTTTGCACAACTTTTCAAGAATTTCTCATTCACTCCTTCTATACTTTTGGGGGAAGCTGTGTGGTAACTGATACAACAACTCAACATATTCCAAATGCTTCAGTAGCAATAATAACCGAACAAAGTTGGTACATGCGGTTGACTAAAGAGTTATAAAATGTGTACACGGCCATGTGCATACACACGTTCATGCATGTAGGAAATAGGAAACGAGAAGTTAAATCTAGTTTAAACAACGTTTCAGCTCCATTTACCATTATTACCTTTCGGTTTTAGTCTATATGGCATAAGAGGTCTACCTTATATGAATATAGCAAGTGAAGCAGTAATGCGTACCTAGAGCAAAGTTTACTCTGTAGTTTCTACGGACAGCAACGCATGGATGTTGCTATTTCGCCGTGCTGCACTGGAAGCTTCTCATAAACTTTCCCAATAAATGATAAGAGAAAGTGAAAGAGCAGTTAGGCACAAGTCAAACTATCACCCAAGACAGCATTTTCCTCCTTGCTTCGCAGATGTTATGGGACCGAGCGTAGTGATAACACCAAATCCTCATCGGGATTAAACTTTATATTACTAGCTATTAATCTTTTGACTTCGTCTCCATAATACGAGGGCTACCAAAAGCCTGTCAGGTCTTCCAATGAACATATTCTCGTCACATATGCTTTTTAGCCATTTAAAAGAGATCACATCTCGGCAGAGTTTTATTACCATAAAATACGACATGTTACGAGAATGATTACATGGTTGTTTTTTACTTTGGGGATAAATATTTCGTCTCAAAATTAAGTGCACCTATTTCCTGATCGATTTCACTACTTTTTTAAAGTTGTCTAAAGAACTTTGGTGTGTTAGCTTTATTCTGACATGTTTCATTAGTATTTAATTGAAGTGCATTTAGAGATGCTAAGTATGTACGAAAGATTGAATTATATATGTATTTATTAAAAAATATTTATTTTGTTCAATTCACAGCTTTGCGTGATGAGTTCCGATCTTCTCCCCAAAACACATGGGTTGCTCAAGGAGAGACGGCGGTTTTGGAGTGTGAGCCTCCCCGGGGGAATCCTGAGCCCAAAGTTTCCTGGAAAAAGAACGGACATCCTATAGATGTGAAGGCGAACGGGTAATTTAATGCATCCCATATATCATCTTGACTTATCCTCCTGCGTCCTTACCTCCTAACACTTTTCCACCCTCAAGTTTTAAAATCTTCTTTTATTACACAACTGACGCTTAGCACTCTCGTATACTTATTCTCGATTCTGTTTTTCTTTTCAAATATTGGATTTGAACCGCAGAAAACCTGGATTTTATTTTACCTGAAACTCGAATCTAGTTTAATAAGTTTAATAAGCGAAATGTTATATTTTAAATATAGACATCTAAAGATTGCTTAACAAGATGCGCGCACAAAACAGTGGTTCACAAAGATACACAAAAGAGCTTAATGACAATTTTCAAAACCTTAAAGTAAATATCCCACTATATATAGTATGAGACTTTATAAATTCTCTGCCCATAGGTGGTTAAACGAGGAAGGGGAAGGGTTGTTTACATTTATATTTTGCACCTCAGCCGCCTCAAAGGGTTAACCAACCCTCCATGTTGTTTATGTGAACACAGAATGCCCGTGTGTGTAATAGACGCGTGCAAAATCTCCAGGAATTAAAATATTACCAAGTTTAAATGGGAAGGAATTGGTCTGAAATAGGCAGCTCCTAAATTGACAGCAAACAAGGGAGGAATACTCTTTCAAATTACAGCCCACTTACTCTTCACTCACATGTGTTTCCTTCTTCACTGCACCCATTTACGTCATTGTGTTCAGTCTAGAGCAGACATTGCCCGAGCATATATGCACACACATATTGGATTACTCATAGTATGACAATTTATGTAGTAGCACGTGAAAATATTCCAAGTGAAAGTTGCAACTTTTCTCCATCCCATATAGGCAGGCAGGAGGTTCTTTTCTAATTTTGTCTCCCTTCCCTTTAAACAACATAGGACAATTGCATTGATTTTACTCAGGAGGAGAATTTATATATATGACTATAGTTGATTCAGTTGATTGTATGTGCGCAACACAAGCAGGAGATATTATGTTTTGGGTATTGTACTACACAAAGCCATTTCCAGATTTCCTCCTTGAAATTACATTCATTTGAGTGTGTGTTGTATCTAAAGCTCCGGATATGTGAGGAAGTTTAGAAATGTCTACTAAATTGCTACAGTTTATGACATACTACAGATATTTAGGTGTAGGATAGAAACTTGTTCAGATGGACTTACCATGTAGTGAGGATGGTATATGTTGTTGTAGGAGTGGGATTCGCACTACCTACTTTTCCCATTATTTATATAATTTTCTCATCTCTTCCAGATTGTTTTAACTTATTTGCATCCACAAAAATTTCTAAACCCTCAAATCTTCTAATTTATTCAATTCGATTATCCATTTATTAATTATGCAAATTCTCGTCTTTCTTATTTTAGTAAGCAAGCATGAGATATGACTCTTTAACATTCTATCAATAATTATTGTTTTCAATTCCAGACGGTACCGTATTGTCGGTTCGGGAAGTTTGAGCATATCACAAGTCCGACAAAATGACGAAGGACGCTACTCTTGTACTGCCAGGAATATTGTGGGAACTCGTACATCAAACAATGCTCTTCTTCGAGTCACAGGTATTCTTGTTTATTCTATTTCTTTTGGAGTTCACTCAATGCTCAAAACAAGCAATAAATAAATTATCTATGGTATTTCCTTTTTGTTGTACCTATATAAGAACAAAAATTGAAGTCTCTACCAGATTCCGATGAACGGCTATTGTCGGAATTGTTTTGCCTATTTGCTGTTCATGTTTACTGACATTCCAATAAGTGTTTAGTTTGTTTCATAGTGATTGCCTTGAATAAACCAAAAGTAATGGTTGAGGTATTCGATGAAGCAAGCGTAAAGTAATATAAAATGCAAATAGTGCCAACAAGGAAATAAAATGGAAATAAAATGACATCGTGGCATAATAAACGAGTGCAAACGATTCTAATTTAGATTTTTACTCACTCCGAAACTAACAAACAGCTATTGGGTTGAAGTTGTGAATTGTAATTTCAGCTATAAATGGTAATATTTAATGAAGCTACAAACCATTGGCGTGTCCAAATAAAAGTAAAACCCATAAACAAGCATCTGATTAAGTAATTTTAGTGGTGTTTCTATCGTGAGGAGGTATGTATAATTATTGCATAAATTCCAAAGAGTCTCACCAGGTTTACCTATACTTAAGTAATAGCACTTTAAGTAGTGGACTGTGATAATTGCTGCGTAACATTACTACAGGTGCTTATGTAGTTAATTGGATCGCGATTAATCGTTATTTAGCAATGAGAGTAAATGATAGCGTTGCAAGTACTTGTTTGTTGACTTTTTACATACATAGATTAATTAGGAAAAGCTTTATTGATGTACTAAAATGTGTATACAATGAATCGACAGTATCATTATGTGTAAACCTTTCCGGTGTACATTATTGCTCACTTAAGTACTAGCTTATCTAATTATCCGTACTAACAACTAGCTAGGTGTTCTCCGGTGAGGTCTCTAGTCCGATTTTATGGCGAAATTCTGGTTCCAAGTACCTGTATTCCAAGTAACTCTATGGAGCCAATACATTGATGTAATTATTTATAGGAGGAAAATATCATGGAGGAAGTATTTTCAGTTAACTTCCAGTGTCTCCTTAAACTGCACGACAGTCTGAATAGGAGCAGGAATGGACGATGAGTCAAAGCTGGAGAACATAATAGCAAGGTAAATAAATAGAAACCCTAAGTTTGTGAAGTGAAGGCGAAACAGGCAGGTGTAATCAATAAAAAACGAAAGGATAATGCTACACATGGAGTGGTTACTCCGACCATGTTGTTGTTTAACATACTAAGTTTCTGGAAGGGCTATAGTGTGGTACCCTATGAAATATTCAACTGGCGGTGTATCCATTCGTGTGCAATCAATCACACTCAGGACGACTGAATTGTACTGGAAGAGTTTTTTCCCTTCCATAGTCAACTTGTATGTCACTATAGAGGTAGAGAGCTTTCCTCTCTGGAGATATGCTTTTTGGCATCTACTTAGATGCAAGTGGACAGACGATATACTATGAGATTAAACCAAGTCAAAATTCATACGACCGTGTATGTAACATATGAGGTATGTATAGATATAAAAAATTGTATGGAAATAAAGTGTAGAAAAATAATGTTGGAAAAATCAATTTTTTCAGTATTTTATTAAGAAATACATAAATCAGTATGCAACCGTTATTTATACTTATGAGGTGTGAGCGGTGCCAAGAAAGGACAGGATTTGTTCAAAAAATATACTACAAACGCATGTACATATGTACCTTGCACGCAAGATCCTGTCTCTTTAAGAATGTGATACCTGATATATATATTGTCCTGTTATATTTATGTGTACTGCCATATGCACTTGGTATAATTCCAGAATCCACAACAGCCCTCCTGTTATCTTTTCCTTATCGTCAATTAAAAATGTATGTATAAATTGGTAGCCTCTGCAATAACCCCGTCTTTAAGTTATGTTTTCAATATCATATACTTAAAAGTTTCGACAATACAGTACGAGAGTGAGTTGCACCAGTAGCGCTACCTTTCTGTTAGGTATATCACATGGATAATATCTACTTTAATGGAAAGGCGAAGATGTGTTAAAATACATATTCTGTTATAATGTATTTTGTGCATTCATTAAGCCTTGCGTGCTGAATAATTCCACCTCGGCTTGATTAAGTATTGAAGACCCTAGGTTTTATGAGCTGGTCAGCTGTTTGAAAGGAGTCAATGGTGTATAACTAATAAGCTTGTTTTACTATACTTGCTTACTACTATAAATATACTTACTACGTATGGCCAAATCGTTTAGAACGCTAATTTGACTCCACTTCGATCTTCACTCTCCCTCCGATGAGTTCTACATGCACTTTCATTTTGATTTGACCCACGAGGACGCAAGAACCGGTCCAAAAAAATTCTTTTTTTACGCTCTGTTCAAACAAAAAGTCACGTGCCTTACCAATTTGTGAGGATATCAAAAACTGTTATCAAGGGATGTTTAATTATTGCTACTACGAAAGTTCGGTCGGAATGAGCAACGAATGATGTTGAACGTGCTTAATGTGTGTTATGGCTTGTGTGTATGTTCAAATAATACATGATGGTATGATCGTGTATTTGTGTACGCAAAGATAAAATATAAGGTATGTTAAAATTTCATAAAACTCAATGTCGTGAGACATGCGATAGGAGGGAAAGTCCTATATAGTGTTGATTTTATTCATGGAGAAATCCGTATGCACATGTCAAACCCAGACTCTTGTATATAGTTTAAACTTTAAAGATACTTCAAGTACAGATATACTTATACATAGTGTAGACGTCAACCTGAAGTGAAAGTTTTCACGTTTCATCTTTTTAAGAGCATTAGATGCATCATAGCTCTGAGGTGAACACACATAACTGTGAGCGGAGAAAAGTGCATCAACTCATCCATATTTAACAGAAACGCTGAACAAGTGGGGCATGGCATGGTAACGACAACTGAGCAATCGAGTTACCTACTAGTTGAGATAAAGTCCTTGTTCAAGTTCAACCCGTGTCTTGTATATCGTGACTGAATACCACCACCTTCAAACGTTAAGTATTTATAGCAACCGACAATAACTAACACTTGGGAAAACTTCTTCTATGGATTTAAAATGTAGTTATTCACGATCATATGTAGTTCCATACCAATGATCCTTTGGGTTTGGTTTGGTGTGAACCTATCCTAAACAGTCGTTATATCTTATTTTGAACAGACAGTAACTGTAATAATTAGAGCTAAATTATTTCAGCGCTGGAGCTGAAACTATTTTATGCAATTAAATCCAAGTTAAAAATTTAAAAGGTAGTTTTATCGTCATATGAAATAGTTGTTAAGGCATAGTACATTTCGAGAGAACGATTTTACATGTGAGGTGCGGTCACACGCAATAATGATTTTTCCGGCGCGGCATGCATTATTGTGTGGTTTTCAGCTCGTTGGTTTTTGATTGTGACAAGGAATAAACTTTAAAAAAGAACCACTGCACATTTACACTTCATTTATAACTATTTAAATTAATGAAAGTTAAACTTTTAAAGTTGTGGTTTAGCCCGTGCGCTGTTTGCACTTGCACGTATCTTTCAATTTTGTTATCTGACGTCTATCTTTGAATACTAAAGGTTATGTACATTCTTAATGTCACTAGAATGTTTCATTTTTTGTTATTGGGAAAGTAAATAAGGGGACAGTCTGAACTTGAGCAAAAGCAAAACATAGTAACAAAGTAGCACTTGAGAACAATGAACTAACAAATAATGCCCAAAGAAAAATAAGGAAACGAGATTATGGTAGAGAAAAATGAACTAACAAAACAGAAGGAAAAAATGTAGTGCGCCACACGGACTTGATTGTCTAGAATTGGGCGTTCACCAACTGAATTTGACTGTCATGTTGTTTTTTTCTTTGTTGACAGTTCGTCCGCAGTTTACTATAGTACCGGCCAACACTTCAGCTCTGCTGGGAAGTGATGTATCCCTGGCTTGTGTGGCACGAGGAGATCCTCCTCCGGAAATATCGTGGAAAATGCTTCGAGGAACGATTCCACTGAAGAGGGCACATTTTGATGAAGAACGACTCCTCATTTCAAATGTGTCGGAGCTCGATGCTGGAACGTACATCTGTATGGCGGAAAACAAGGCGGGTTCCATCGAGGCAGCTGCAACTGTCACTGTTCTCTGTAAGTAGTACATGTTCTAAAATCATGGGCCGGGCTCCGGCCGTCTTTTTACTTTTTTTGTACCCTTTAGATGCCATCATGTTATAGATATATCCCACCATTTTTTTTACCCTCGGTCTTTAGGAATGGGTAGGGTTGGGAAGGAAAGACACCTTGTTCGATAGGAAATTGAGCCTTATTCCAATGCTGTATGGTACCTTCTAGTTTATTTATAAGTTCATACACCGACTACGCCGCGGATTCTTTAAAATTCCTGTAATTATGAAATCATATATTTAGTGCATATGAACACCAAAACGGGGCAGCGATCGATATTAGAGGGGAGACTCGCTCAATTGATATAATTTGAATATTTTTATTTCACCTTATGAAAGTCCTCTTCTTGAAGTCATATTTCTAAATGTCGCCCTAACACAATGAATTCACAACTTTCCCAAATATTCACAGTGAATCATAATTGTTTTCGAACACCAGAAGCTTTAAATTTGTTAGAATTGCTTTCACTGACGGCAAAACCAACCAGAGAAAATCAGTCCAAGTACCATGTCCTGAAGTAATTTTTGATATTTATGTATAATATATCTAGATATGAATAGAGAGTATATAGATGATATACGGTAGCTATATATTTAAAATATGAGCTCCATAATTTCCCTGAACCCTGTCGATTTATTTAATTAGCAGTTACAGCTCGGAACAGAGCGCAGATTATGGGGTAAATAATCTCTCTGTGGTTTCTCAAGTGTATGTACATACGTATACAATAAACAATGTGTGTTCTGTTTGTGCATTAAAACAAACGCGCACACGTGTGGTTCGTTTGTGCGTGAAAATGAGAACAATTTACTCTGATTGATTACTGACTGCCTATGCATGGATAGGAATGGTGCTATGTTGGTGGTATAATAAAAACAGGGTTTTCTTCGTGTACGAGTTAAAAATATTACTTTTACTATAGTTTATTGTCATCACGGGATTATTTTTCGTCCGGAAAAGAGCAAGACAAAGCTTATAGCGCCTTAGAATAAATATGATTTGTTATTGGTCAAAGGAAGCCAGATGATTCTTTATAGTATACAAGGAAGGAATGGAAATTAAGAATGACATTTTTTCTCAACAGTCCCACCAAAGTTAAACGTGATACCGCAAGATATCGAAATCCAGCCAAACATGACAGCGTATTTTGAGTGTGAAGCCGAAGGAGACCCAATGCCAACACTATTTTGGTCCCGCGAAGGAAGTCACTCCGTCATTTTTCAAGGGAGCAATATAGGAAATGCCCACGTGAGCCCTGAAGGAACTCTTCAGGTAGATAATTTGATCTGTTTGGTTTCTTTAACCTTTGAGTAGTTATTAAGGCTTAATAAAATTGCTACTTTCAGAAGTTATTTTAGACAGTTGATTAGCATCTCTAGTGCTTAATTCATTAAAGAGTAATCATGTTGGATATTTTTTTTAGATCGATAACGTCTCAGAAAGGGATGAATCGTACTATTTCTGTGCCGCTGTTAGTCCTGCTGGATCAATTATGCATCGAGTGTATTTAAAGGTAAGTTGTTTGGTTTATTCTGATGTCACTGTTGTCTTTATGCTGCACAATTTGGGATTCATTATTTTACTCTGCTGAAAAAACTGATGTTTTCAAAAGCTGTGTGTAATAAATTAATACGATTAAATGGAAATTTCATGAAATCGTTAAAATTAATCCATTTAATAGTATTACAATTTCTTATAGAATAGGAAACTATAAGTATGTGAATGTATCTAGACACTTAGGTAACTAGATTTCTTGTCTTATATTAGGTCACTCCAGTCGAAGATTTGCCTCCTCCTGTAATCCACGTTGGACCGTCGAATCAGACCAGACCAGTGGGATCCGTGGCTGTAATGCCCTGTATTGCCGAAGGAAATCCGCCACCGGTCATTACTTGGTACAAAAATGGGAATTCTTTTCTTCTGAATCACCGAATTTTCACAGACGACGCCGGAACCTTGCGGATCAACGGTGAGAAAGAATAAAAAAACTTTGAGTGTTCGACTTTTCTTTTGAGTTTTCGCTAATTGTTTTATTCATCAAAGTGTGGTACTGAACCTATGCAACTTTATTACAAAGCCAATACAATTAGCGACAGAAATGTCAAAGACAAAGTCTTTGTCCCATTACCCTGATTCACATTTCGTAAATTGTTAAGAATTTCTACATTCAGGTTAATAATAATTGCATATCGATTTTTTATACCTGATGGACTCAAAGAAACTTTTACTTATTTTTCAATTCCATCAAACTTAATTTTCTGTATATAGAATTCAGCTAAAGAACGACGTATTTAGATCAAAGAAGATATGGTTTTGATAAGAATTTTCCACATGAGAAAACATATAAGATTGACGAAATAAAAATTTACATTTTGGCTCAGCTGATTTTTGTTTACTTTTTGCTAGAGTAAAGGTGTTTACATGTTTGTGCACAACTGCGTTCATTGTATGGCTCCTTCTATTTAATCAAGGGGAAATTCAAGCATAAATATACTTATACTTAAGATTTTGAGATTAGCTATATTTTATGCATGCATGAATGAACTGATTGCCCAGTCCATAACAAGTTCATAAATAGAACGAGTTTTGATTACATATTATTACAGATCTCGTAAAGGAGGACGAAGGTCTGTTTGAATGTGTGGCATCGTCCGAAAGCGGAAAATACGTGTGGCGCGCCTACCTTCACGTTGAAGTCGCAACCAACCCCAGTGATGTTTTCCGACGCACAGGCTTTGACATGGCAACACTTCGGCCTCGTGAGCCGATGAAACCCCATATAGTAAAAGTGGACGCAACGACCGTGACTATAGCTTGGAATCCGAAATACTTTCAGTACACGTCCGATCAGGAAAGTTCAAGTGGAAGTTTTTCACCTTGGACAGAATTTTCTGGTAACAGGCCTGAGAACAGCCCAAGTCATACTCATGCTGCTTTTGTTCAGCGGAAAGTGAAAGCTGCTAAAAGATCTCGTAATGGGGATGAGAGTGATGAGGACGATTACGACGATGAGGACTTAATGGTTGATGACCCACCACCAAATGACAGTCCTGATAATCTTCGAACATGGGTCAAAAGAGAAATTGCTATTGAAGTAAACGACTTGAAACCCCACACGCGCTCGCTCCAGCATCCAGCACAGCTAGACCATCAGGGTGAAAACGAGGACTTTTATGATCGCAATGCTGCATACGTAGAAGGGAATGATGAAAATGATGATATCGGAGATGCCAGTGAGGAGGACTACGGAGAGGAGAAGAAGCATCAAGACAAGAATGAAGGCGAGGAAAATTTGACAACTGACACTGATGTGTACTCCAATCAGCCTAATCATGGAAGCCTTTTTATTTCAAGTCGACAAAGTAACGATAACAACCTTATTATACAGAGCACACGAGCTGATATTTCTAAATCTGACCCAGTTGCTGGCATCAGCAATGAAGCTGGAATTACTACAAGCAGGACGCCCACCACTACACGAGTAACTATCCGACCATGGGTGTTCACCACACCGACCACCGCATCTTCCAGCACAATTTCACCCATCCCTGCCACCACTACAACGCATCGCATCCATGAGAATTCTGCCAGCGAGAACAGAAATACTAACTTAGTTCCAAATGCCTTCTCGAATAATCATAATCATAAGCCGTTGACGTACAAAGTTGAGTATTATAGTGCGGATGAAGTACGCACAGAGTGGCTCCTTGGAGCCACTAATGTTCCCACGGAGGTCTTTACCTTGCACTATCTAAAGCCCAATACTGAATACATTTTCATGGTACGGAGTGTATCCGTTGATGGGTTAGTCTCCGCACCAAGTCCCTTCTCCGACAGCATAACTACGGACATGACTGGATCCAAAAATGGTCAAACGGATATGGCTACCGCAAGCCAGCAACTGAAGAGTGCTATTGTGGTCATCCTCAGACAAGCCTACGCTACTTCCTCAACCACTATAAGAATTGAGTGGCAGGTGAGGAATAAATTTCAAGAGATCATTTAATGTTCAAGTTGAATTATTCGCATTCCACGAGAGAGAAACCATATGTACTTACATACTACTACTACCTATATACACCATGTCAAACTACCAGTCTAATTCAATATTGGCAGTAAGTATACTAATGCTTAATCATGTGTTCAGATGCACATTAGAGCTTCAGCTCGGCATTTATTGAATTAGCGTTTCAAGTGAGCATGGCTGTTTCGCTGGCAACCGATTTAAAGATTGGTTCACACAGTGTGTGTAAATAGATCATTTAATATGTATATACGCATGTATTTCGGACAACCAACTATCATCAAAGATTAAGGCAGCCCTGTTTATAATTTCAGTGGTAGAATTGGCTGGTAATGAAACGTAGCTAATGAGCTGATGATTTCAGAGGAGAAGTTGCGTTGATGGCAAATGGTAAATATACTACAGCCTATTGAATCTAGACTGGTGGGCTTAGGATTCTCTCAGTATTCCCTTGTGTCATGCAATCGGTTTAATTGAAAGACTGACTTTGTTTGACATTCATTGGTTGTTTGTTTTCAGATTGTCAATGCGGGTGAGTACATAGAAGGCTTCTATATTTACTTCCGACAATTGGGACAAAAGGATGAGGGCAGCTATCAAATGTTGACCGTTCTCAATGCTGGTGCTTCCTCCTTCCAAATCGTTGGACTAGAAAAATATGCAACATATCAAATTTTCCTACTCCCCTTCTACAAAACGGTGGATGGAAGACCGTCGAATTACGTTAATGTAACCACACTGCAAGATGGTAATTTCCCATTTCTACTAGTATTTCCTTAGTTAAACATCACTATACATCTATGGCAATATGTACCTATAAGTTCAGGATGGCAATATGTGTGATGCTTGGATGTAAAACAAATATCAAAATCCCATGAATATAGTCTTCAAATAATAAAATAGCATACGCCGGGTATAGGTTAGACAGTAGCTAATCAAACTATCAACAAACGGTCGTTGCGATTGTCAGCGCAGTGATTTTACCAAATTTTATAAAATAGAATCACAGTTTGAACCGTTGGAATTTATTTTTAAAATTTTAGTGTCGCCGGTGTTCCTTGCCAGTCATTATTCCACCAGTAATTTATACAAAAATGTAAAATCTGGGAAGCTATTCGTGTACGATGACTATAGCTCCCGAATTCCAGACACTTGGAATTGTATTCAATAACCAGACATAGCAATTTCAGAAAATTGCCATCATTACATTGAATCACCAAATTGTTGATTGATTTGAGCTACTGCTTCTCTAGTAAATGCTTAGAACGTCCGTATGTTTACATATCCAGACACATTACATTTTGGAACTTCAATCATTCAGAACCAGAACACACAATCGATTGTAATCGACATTTTATATCCAAAAACATTGAAGTAAAAGAAAAAGCGCGATATTTGCTTGCCTACTAGGCGTCTCATGACATGTTGTCTTTTACTTCAGCAATATTTATGGATTGTTCATGTTTCAGTTCCGTCTGCTCCACCAGAGATATTGGATATAGTTCCAGTTAATGCTTCGACAATTCTAGCAAGATGGAAACCTCCTCCTGCACGGCTGCAAAATGGAATTATTTTAGGATACCAGGTAAATTCATGCATATAAGTACATAGATATACATATGTGGCCTCACATTGTGTTCACTTTCTTTGTGTCGTCCTAAATTGAATGGACTCCACGCCTATCCCGTATTAATGCGAATGAAATAACTATATCAATCAGAATGAAATGATTTCCTGCCATGATAAATAATATCCCACGATTTGGAATGGTTAAAACTATTTCAGTTACGAATTTGGTCTGGTTCGTCCTTACTGGGTAACCTAACCGTGAATGGGTCTACAGTGTCTACCGTGTTAACTAATTTAGCGGCAGGACAACCCTACAGTCTTCAAATTGGTTCCTTTACGGCAAAAGGAGTAGGAATGTTTTCCCCCATGAAAACCCTTCATTTCCGACCTGAAATAAATACAAACTCAAATCACGCAAGTAATTCAGCCAAAACTGATCAAAATTCAAATCCTAACTCATACAACAAAGGAAAGAATAGCAATAGAGGGAGAAGTCATGGAAATAAAGGGAAAATTACTTATGATGGAAATAATATTAACTTCGGAATTAATCATGAAGGCAATAATCAAGATTCGGATGAGGACATCAGCGAAGACTATGTGGATCGGGATTCCACCAATGATGGCATTGCTACGTTTGGAGGGACTGCTGCCAACAATGAGTTCCTGACAGAAGCGTGGTTTGTTGCCTTGATTGGCAGTGTGATTTTTGTTTTGCTACTTGTCTTCGTCTTTGCCTTGTACATGCGCCGGTGTCAGCTACGGAGAAACGGTGATAAACTGAAGGGTATGTTGGATTTTTTCACACACACACTTCGCCAAATAATCTAATAAGATAAATGACAACAAATTCTTTATTATATTATAACTTATTATTTAGAGATATCATATAGAAGTGTTATTGTTTCATCTATGCAGTTTCCACAACCGAGATACCAGATGGTTCAATCCCCCCTCATTATCAAGATGAGAATTTGTGGATCGATTCCCAGCAAAAGCAACATTCACTTAAGTCAGTGAAGACAAATGACTTGAATGAGTATGAAAATGCCAACAACTACGCCGTTGTGGAAGATCGGCATTCCCCAATACCCTACGCTACCACAACTCTCATCAATGGCGAGAAACATGTATGTTTAACTGTTATTTCAAAGTAATAACTGTAGGAATTTGCTAGTCTGCAATATGTCGGCGTTAAATTAGAGTTTCCTTCGAAGTCCTTTCTTTTTAATTTTTTTGCAACCAGAATTTTCACAGCATTTGTAATTTAAATAATTTACAACTTGGAGCGGCTGAGATACTACTAAAATCAGTGGCCTACATTGGGTCTCCATTGAAATCGAATGAAAGTAAAAGAGCACTTTCCTTTTATTTGTACATAGCGGAACCCTTGTGTACATACTTAGAACTGTATAATAGTAAAAGGGTTTAGGTTTTACCAATTTAAAATGTTATTACCCATTTCAATTTGGAATTGAGTTAACTAAATTGAGTGCATAAACAGCACACTATTGTTTCAGATTTTATGGTGCCATAAATTTGATGAGACTTTTATTTATTTCCTTTCTACTATAGAAATCCAGCTTCAGTGTTTTTGGAGAGCCACAGAATGGCATGGGCAATGGTCATGTCTCTCGTCCTAGTGATTTTGTCATGATGACATCGCCGAAAATTGTCGGCTGGGGGTCTGCAGTTCCGCCAAATAATAAAACCGCATCGTTGAATATATTTTCACAAGAGCTAAAAAAGGTTAGTGGGGAATACAAAGGCAAATCCTTTCAATTTCATCAATAACTATATATCAATATGCATGTGGAAGTTGTAAAAATGTTACTCACCTTGTATGTAATTGTATGTATATAAATGAGATTGAATGAATATTTATATGATAAAAGTTGAATATGCAGAATGCGGATGTAATCATTTCATTAGATGGGACACGGTAAAAGCACCAGCAGTTTGCAGTATTTGCTAATAACTTACGAAAGAGAGAGATTGATCTCCTGCAAGGTTCTGCTTAACTTGCACAAGCTTTGGCATGCAGATATCAATATTGCCTGATGTTTTTTTTAGTCTTTATTGCCTTGTACATTTCAAGTATTTCCATCCGGATATCGTTTCTTGTAGTGTGCATGTAGTATGAGATTGCCTGGTAAGCTAAAATGAAAATATGAGAACCCTAATGGGGTTAGTATTATTGTTTTGATTTAGTTTGTTCTGCTACTCCATTTTAGCGGCGGGGTTGCTCGTAACTATATTTGGATTTTACTATCTGTAATATGAATTTTGTTTAATGTAGTGGTAAATAGTATTAGTATTTTTCAAATCAGATGCATGTTCTGTGTAGATAATTTAGTTGGAAACCAAATTTTTCCTGTAGTACAAGTTCATGTGCATATTATAGTATTTTCACGTGTGCAATTTATAATTTGTGGAATTATATATAATGACTCCAGGAGCTTCCACGACTCGGGATGGTGGGAATAGTTCCTTCCCAGTCGTCCCGCCCGAAACAATCAAAGTGCAGTCAAGCCGAGGAAATGTTGAAGGATAGCTTTTCTCTAAATTCACAGGAGATGGGCAAGGGAGCTTCCCTAAATGTACTGACAACATTCCAAACTCCATTGCCTTCGAGGAAGCAAATGGTGGTGGACTACTCAAAAGGACAGAGCATCAACAGTATCCTTCACTATCACGAGCCAAGACTGACGACACATAACCATAGCCATAATCATAGTCATAGTCATAATCATAATGGACACACAAACCATAATGCATTTTAAAAAGTTTTATCCCTCTAACTATGCGTTTCTTAAATTTTGTCAAGAATTTTAGTATCACATATCTGCATTCTTCACCATGTAATATGGCTGTATATATGATTGTGTTACTATATCCAGATACTTATATTATTACTTCAACGCTCTATTTATTATATAGAATGTCGCATATATACGACATTCGCTATCGTATTTACGATTTACGACTCTCAAATATATATGGTGCTGTTCAATTCTTATTTGGCAAAATTTCAGATAGTAAAACGCTTCAAGTTTTGAGGACGAAAACAAACCTTTGGTTTGGTTTGGAGCAATATAAAATAATTTTCTCATTTTCTAAAATGCATGACCCATGAACGCGTAATGTTGTTTTGTATTTATTTACTTACATTTACATAAAAAAGTCACAAATATGAATAAAAGGGTCTTCCCAAGTAACATTTTGATTAGTTTAAAATCTAAAGGATTCTCTACTCTTCACAAGCTGTTTAGTTTGAAAGCGCATAGTTAATAGCGTGTGTTTATTTAAGCGTACAAATTTTAAGTGGTAATAAAAAAAATTACTCGTAAAAAATTTAGAGTATCTGTATTATTCATTACAAACAACATATGTGTAGATAATTCTGTAAATACATTAATGGTTGAGATTTAATGTCTGTATGTTATCATGGATGTTGGTATATGATTATGATATAATGTTAAAGCGATTGTACATAACTAATATTTAATTTGTTTCTTAATCCGATAAAGATGAGGAAGGTATTCGGAATCAAAATAAATATTTAAATTAGGTAAAATATAGGTTATTAACGTTATTATATATATGTAGTCATATGCTAATTAAACTAATTGTATATGTGCTGTAATTTGTATCGTCCATGTTCGCAAATATTGACTGAAATAATGACGTCAGAACGTTTTTGTATGACTAGCTAGTGCATTTGTTTCGTTGACGCAACGTCAAAAATCTTATATAAGAACTTCGCAATCCATGTCAAATGTATAATATGCACACTTGATGATCATAATCAGTCTCTGTTAAATACGTTATATTAAGATCGTAGGAATTTCATGTACCTAACAAGACCATTCATGATGTCTACTAAACTATATACAACTTCCCAAATATTTTATAAAATAATATGCTACTGTAAAAGTTATTTGCTCTTTATATATACAGTCGTATAATAGAGTCAAGACTTTTGTTTAATTTATATGAGTGTTTTTTATTAAATTTGTTATCTATGGAGTTTGTAAGCTTTGATGATAAAACTATCATATATGTTATAGTTGAAATCTTTTTAATTTACGCAAAGTAAATTTTACAGTTTTTCCAGATTTACACTCGCCAAGTCGAAGTTATGAAACACCTTAAAATTAGCCTACGGGCTTTAATGTATAGGTGTATTTAAGTATACTTACATAATGAATAAAATACAACTTCTTATAAAAAATGAAACACAATGTTGCTAACTTGACGATGTACATATCAGAAATAACAATAATAATAAAAGCCATTTCTTGAAAAAAAAATCCCGAGCTTGACATCTTCGATCTAAAATTCCTTCATTTATGCATCTACTATACTGCTGGCTAATGGCAGCTCTGCCCGATAATAATTAAAAAGTGTTCGAAAAGTTTGATTCACGCAAGATTAAATAATGTCTTGTCCTAGTTTTTTTTTATTTCTTTAATGTATACATATTTTATTCGAAAGCATTAGATTAGAACATACAGTATAAGTAAATACTTGTTAGCACAAATCATTGAGCATAATGAATACTATCGATTAAATTAAAAAACCAATAATAATAATAACAAATTTTCTTGTCATCGGAGACTTCGGATTTTAGTTTTAAGCCTTGAATTAATTTTCGTAAAGATAAATTCGTTATACATACATATAATATTATAAATTGTGCACATAAATGTCCGTGCTTAAAGATCTTGAACATTTACGAAATAGCATAAACAAGAAGTGCACTATATTAACATTAATTATACACCAACTGTTCAAGCATTCATTATAGTGAATATAATAAATACTTTCACAAATCAAGCATAGGAATAGGTTTAATCTGAATAGTCAATTCATAAGTGTACCCGGTTCCACACTTAAAAGACCTGAAATGACATTCTTGTAAGAATTAGTAAGAATTTTTTGGAATCATTACAATTTTACGGCAATATCTCATGGACTATACCAAACGATACTTAGATTTTATTCAAGTTTTAAGTTTACACGCAATATGTTTATATCTATACATCTATTGTTTATTAATTAAATACCACAAAATATCGAAAACACTTGTAGGAATCCTTTGCCTTCTATCTAATGCATATATATGTACAATATTTAATATCCATATACTAATGATTCCGAATTTAAAGGAGCTTGCAGGCATATCAGTATTATTAAATGTTTGATTTATAAATGTATGGACAAAATACAAAATAGCAACAGTTACAACACCCACACACTTTTCATTCATAAAAGTCAATACGCCATATTACAATCTGTAATAACAAGCTTAAAAATCTTGTCATTTTATGGAAAAATTTTCTACTAGATGCAAAAACGCTTGTCTTACAGCAGTTCTGATGTCAAGTAAATACCTTTGATTACACTGCAATAATATCACTAATTTAATAGAATTTTCAGCCATATGTGGCGTAAGGTTGGGTAAATAATTTGCTCCACTCGTAAAAAAGTTTATAAATGTTGCTTCACCTGCAAATTGCGAAGGACGCAAGCAGAGGTATCATAAACACTGTTACTAGCTATACTATAGACAGTGACGACATAATATTAAACTTTGGAATTGTGACCCATTAGAACGACGTCTAAATGCATTTTAAAATCAAATATAAGTACAATATTAGAAGGCATAAAATTAGATAATTAGTGAAATATCTATACTTAATTTACTAGTACGAAGAACTAAAAAGCCTAACAAATTCATTAGCAATGATTATATTCTTCTAATTTCTACAATATAATTGTGTCTACTTACATACAGTCACGCTTTTGAAACTTGTTTATGTAAAAATCAACTATAACAATTAATTCTATATACACAGACATACATATATCTTATGAGCTGCTGTAAGCTATGAAACCATAACTATCCAACGGCATAATTATATGTGTATATTACGCTGCATATACATTCAAAATTATATGTAAGAATTAGATTCAAATTTACATACAATGATGATTTTTAACTTAATTTCATACACATAATAACGCTGTTGATTACAAATATTTGATGCCTACATAATCGTCTTTGAAACTAAATCACTTTTCTTTAAAAATGTCTAAAAAGTTGTACTTTTTGACACAGCTGTAAAATTGGAGGACTTTTGTATTCTGAGGTCTGATTTGTCCATGAAACTACTGTGCATTTCTCATTCCTATATAAATTGTCCCTCAACTAAATACTAGAGTATCTAATGTGCACAGCAGGCTTAAAGCTCCAAATGCAAAAGCCATTAAGGTCAGGATTTTTATGCATTGATTTGTATCTAAATAATTATATTTGTCCTTGATGGATCAACTTGTAAGAAAAATATAAATATATTGAAAAATATTAACGATATTGTTTGCGGTACTTCCGGTACATAAGTTGCTGGCTGCTTAGATAATACTATATAATGCTTTTAGTGAGAGGTGGAAACCATTTCACTTACAAGAACATTGTAAATAATTGTGTTTTTAGGATATTTGCATGACAAAATCAGGTTTTCATGCAAGAGAAGACTGGATATGGACATCAATTCTTATACAAAATAAATGGTTATTCATATGCGAATTATAAAAGATAGATACATAATGAGTATATATTCTGAATTTTACATTTTCAAAATAACTGAAGTAGCGAAATATACTACACAAACAATTAATATCCTTATCAAATTATTCAATACATGGAAAAATATTTATGAATGATGCCCATTACAAAATATGTTAGAACTGCCCTGTATTCAAGACTGCTATGTAATAAATTACTACAAACGACAATGTTAAATCTAAAACTGAGATCGATTTCTTCCTAATTGCATTTTGATCTTTGAGTTCATTTAATATATACTTATATTAAGCAGGCTTTTAGCTTTGATTTTGTAGGTTTACAAGTCGCCACTACTATAGAAGAAATCCTTTTCGAAAAGGTTCATATTAATGTGTTCCAAACGCAAATCTAGTTTGTACAGTCGAACAAAAAACTTCAAAGGCAATAACTTCAAGAAACTATCAATGCATTCAACTTAGTCCACCGTAACGCTTTCCTTATAATTTTGGTTCTAGTGTATTGCTCCCATTTGTTGTAATTTTGATACCCATTGACGGTTTAAAGTAACTACTCAGTTAAAATTTTCAAACGAGAAAACTTTAATTTGTATTAACTAAGCTAATAGGTCAGATAGTTTTTCAGTGATGTCACATAAAACACGGAGTCTGTAGGAGTAATCAATAATTATCGGGCTAATAATATCTGAAACAAACTGAAAACATGTAAGTCTAGCAACTTACATTATATGTAATTATCAATTCGAACAGCAAGTAAAACAATCTCATTGCACCTCACAATCACAAGTACATTTCATCTTCAATTTATAATCATTCACATTCATTACAGCTTTATAGCAATTAATATAAAGTTATGAACCACAACCTAGTTATCGATACCACCAATTAATGCACTATCGAATCATCAAAGTTCCTACAATACATTACCTCACCACGACATCACACTTATGTAGCATATGTAGACAACACACTTAACATATCCTGTCTTTACTTTCTTAAATGCAATACATTCTATTATGTATGTATACGGTCTAAGCTTATTATTAAATATAAGTTTATAGTTCAAATTGTAGGTTAAAATATTGATTAGATATAATATTATATTTTACTTTAAACAGAACCAATTTTGGTTCTCAAAATGGATCGAAAAAACTGAGATTACTGATTTTCTAAAACAGGAATTTTTGTTTCAGGCTTCGCTTTTCTAATAAGAGTATAGCGAAATACTAAAAGCTACGAGAAGAAACCTATGATATATAAATCCTAGAACGTAATAACCCTTAAGCTGAAACAAAATACGATTTTTCATCAAAAATATCATTTTCGTTCAAGTAACGGACTTACAATAGCAACAATCTCATTAAAATAATCGAACATCTCATATAATCGTCAAAATCGCTAAAATACAGACATGGAAAAGTACTAATGAGAGAAGTGGAACAAATAACTTGTTCCGAAGAAGTATGTAGAAGTGCCTTTCAAAACATTTTAAAGTATCTTAAATACTAGCAGCATACATAGAATTGAAAATTGTTAAGTAACGTAAGTTTTCAATTTTTTAATTTTTTGGACTTGAATTTTTGCTTCCAGTAGGGCTTTTCTTCTCATCCTTTGCTGGAGGAGGAGCTACACCTACAATCTCTGCATATTCAGTTTTGTCATCGCTACCGCGTACGACAACTGGCTGTACTCTACCTTCAGCACCTTCCCGTGCTAGATCCAGTTCAGCATAGACAATGTCATCAGGTTTCTTTTCATCAGAGCCAGCGTTATTATCTTTATCCTTTTCCTGAAAGATGTGAGATAATTAGATATTAAACAACTATACAATATACCTACTTATGTATATGAGAAAATTCCATAAAGAATATTTAATTATTAATTTCCTAAACATTAACAGTCACAAACAAACCTTGTTAGCAGTTTCTTCGTCCATTGGAGCTGTTTTGTCCTTCTTTTTGGCCAATAAGTTTTCATACAATGCACTCAGGCGTGAAGAAATAGTGGGCTTTTCCTCATTTCCAACCTTATTACTGTCACCATCTTCTCCCATTCTGGAAAAGACAACGCAAATTCGTAAGCTTCAGCGAACAATCGATGTTGTTATGACCAAAACAATGATAAAATACAAATAGTACATAACACATACCTCTCTTTTTCTGAAGAAGTTCCATCATCTCCTAAAATAAGAATAAAACATTAATATTCATGTTAAAATTTGTACGTTTTATTTAAAATACCTATAAGATCAACATCATCAATAAAGAAGATTTTGCAACGCTTGATTATGAAACGATTGATACAAAATCCTACTTACTTTTATCGCATCTGTTTGCAATTTCGCACTAAAGAATGCACCAGCAAGATTATAGAATTGTTCAGATCAATTTAGAAGAAGGAAAGAGGAATTGAAAAGTAAATTATTAAAAAACCTTACGCTCAAGGTCAGAAGAAACTGTTATGTACAATAGTAGTAGTAATGTGTGTGTTTGAAAGAGTAATAGAACTGAAGACTTGCTTCAGTGATGAAGATAGAAGAATTTAAAGAGATGTTATAAACTGCAAAACATTTCCTAATGCGCAACCCGAGAATTGCCATATGAAATTAACTGAAATAAAATCAGTACAAACTATCTCCTATAATTAAATATAACCTACTAAAATTCGAGTAGGCAAGTTAAATTATCCTACACTGACATATCATTTTCATGTAAGTAACGACTGCACAGTAAAAACTTTTTTGTGAATTGTATGAGTTTTATTATAGTATATTTTATTTCACAATCGCATGTAGGTAGCTTTGATTCTAAGCTTAGCAGTAGTAGCGATATTTAAATAGTATAATTAATGCTAAATATTTAAGCTGCCATTCAATAAGATAGGTATATATGTATGTATATTATATTTCAAATTGGAATTATAAATATATGTAATATTATTATTAAATATATCGCTTACAAATCTTACCACCACACCGTCATAGCAATAATAAGTATATTACACAATAATTCACTGCTCATAATTTTGATGTTAGAATTCATATACTTACATATTTACTGACGTTAATAGCTGGACCGAATAAAAAACCGCAAAAGTATATTTACTGCAAATACTGTTTTTTTGTTATTTCCAATTCAAAACTTTTTCATAGTGATAAGTTCTTACGGTAAAAGAGAGTTACACTTGGGTAATTTCTGTATTCTAATAAATTCTAACATTAAAGACTAATATGAACTACGTATAACAGAATTTACTTAAATTGTAAAAATATTCCACAGTAGGCTGTTACCAGAAAAACTTCAAGTATAACGAAATAAAGTACCACCATATACTCAATTTAAAATATTTTCATTCGAATAAGGGACACTTTTATATTTTTGTTTCAAGACCATTACGTCATCATCACTTTTGTTGGCACAGTTGTATAGATTTGATAAACTTATTATAGTCAAAACTAATAGACAGTGTATATATTTTAGAGTGTCCTATTCGAATACATTCGCTGGTGCTTAAAAACATTTTCGACAACACATGTCACATCATTCAACTCAGTCTTCTAAAAAAGCAAAGAAATTGTTACTGTAACACGCCATTCAGGAAGGTAATATGTAGTTTGATCATTCCAAATATTGGAATTCGATGGATATGACACATAAATTTATTCTACAGAACAAATTTCTAAACTCGAAAAAAATCAGTAACGCCATATATACTTATACTTATATATTATTAATTTATACTAAAAAGAATATTAGGATTGAATATACATGTGTATGGCTGCCATTGTAACACTTGAACTACTCTCAAGTATATCCTCTTAAATTATTTTCAAGGGTCTTATCGAATACCAGCAATAATTTGTAGTTTTGACAATAAAATTAATTTAATTCAGCAACAGATCGCGGAATCTTAACAAATCCTACATAATCGCAAATGTTCAAACATTCAGCTTAAAGGACGGCTTGCTTGAATTTAAAGACGCACTATATTATGTATTTAATAATATTATATATTTATACTTATTACAGTATCAACTGCAATTAATTATTTTATATGCAGAACATATAGCCCTAAATTCCAATCAATCCGGCAGCTGATTATGCCACATAAATAAAACTATTATCACTGCCTCAGGTTTGGTAGCAACACATTTATACGCAAAAGAGTAGATTCTGGCTTCGGTTACACTTCACAATTATACATGCTGAGAAAGAGCATCAGCTGGAAATTCCGCTGGAATGCAATTTTAATATTAATTATAGGTACACGCACATACATATTTATTTTAATTACGCTTATGCTTAAGGATAGTCAAACTTGTATATTTGATCAAACTCTTTTCGTTCAAACATCATTCAAACCCTAAATATTCCACAAGATATCAGAAGAATAATGGCAACAGAAAATAAGAGGCGGATATTTAGCTTTAAAATTCGAAATAGTATTGGGATGGTGCGATCGCTCATGCTTAAGGCTTAGTTACACTACATAAAATTTAATGTCATATATTATTCTAATACACACAGAAACATACCCATATGCCCTCATTAATGTAGTATATAACAATAAAAACATGAAAAAATCGTACAAAAGCAGGCACAGCCAGAA
The DNA here is from genome assembly GCA_034696945.1 of Lipothrix lubbocki. NCBI lineage: Eukaryota > Metazoa > Arthropoda > Collembola > Symphypleona > Sminthuridae > Lipothrix > Lipothrix lubbocki. Next base: position 61,647 of record JAQGAK010000238.1, read on the forward strand.
ACACTATCAAATAACTCCGGAAAGAAGGTATAATAACTAATAACAATATAACTTGTTCATAAACTTGTCATCCGTTAGCAATTCTTAAACCGAAATTTTCCAATACTTAAAATTTAATTTACTTGTACATACATCAAATTCGACTTTGTTTCAAAAACTAATAATAATATTTTACAGACAAATGAAAACGGTCATTACAGCTTGAAGCTGAACAAATTATATATTCTCAATGTCCTTAGTTAAGTATGTCTAATAAATATTTTTGCGGTATTCTTTTAAAGAAAAAACTAGGGTAACATTTATTGTTGTTTAGAATTAATTTCCTTAGACTTGAGCTTTAATACTCCAAAAATAACATAGATACCAAAGGTATTCAAATTCAAAAGAAGACTATCGTTGTAGCATTACAGAGTACGGTGGAAATAATATTACTCTTCAGAGAGTACTTAAAATTAAGTTACTGCTTTAAATTAATATTTTAAAAATAAGAAATTTTAGACTGGACTATCTTTGACGGATCTTCCGTAGATAATATTGGAATTATACATGGTGTTATCGTCATCATTGGGTGGCGGAACGGTCGGAGCTGGTGGTGCATGGTTTCCATTAGTTTTGCTAAGTGGAGGAGTTTCGGAAGACGGTGGGTATCCTTCATGGTCACCCGCAGGATTTTCATTACCTCGATCGCCATGATCTGAAGGAGGCCCTTCGATATGTGCCGTGGAGTGAGAATCCTCACCATCTTTTCCATGCAAAGTTATAAGAGAATTGAGAAAAACTCGTCAGTAAAACTTTCGACAATAGATTCATTGTGAAGTCTAATTCATAAGATTATCAGCTATGTCATTCATACCCTTTCTGCGTTGAAAAAGCATATTTATTTCTGAGATACCATTTTGACCAAAGTATTTGCCTTTTTAGATTACACCAGTATGATAACAACATACCATTTGTTTGTACTTAAGAGTTTTTCTCAATCTCTGTAACTTATTGTCGAAGACCGACTCGCCACCAAATGACACGTAACACTAATGAATTTTTTGACCGACAATTAATAATTACACTAAACTGAACTGTTAACTTTATCAGGTCCAAAACGCATTAAATTATAGTGATGTGGCAGACAAGGAAAAGAACTTATTCAAATAAAAGTCTTTCACAAAGTTTTGGGTTAACTTAACTTATAATAGTAATACTGAGTTGAGGTAAAATAAACTTCGTTTCAAGTATTTGTACAGTATTTAGAGTAAGAAAACCCTGATTATTTGAATGCGAACGCTGCACAACAATATTAATTTTAATCAAGTCAAAAATAATTACTATATAACATCATTATATTTTGTGAGTACTACTACGGGTGCATTGTGTGGCTGTAGTAATCAATCATAATTATTACAAACATAAATCCGGTAAAAACCTTTGTTACTCGTAAAACAAAAAAAGGTTTAACTTAGGTTTAATTAACAAAGGCTTGTGTAAAATAAGGCAAACTTTGGTCAACATGCAAATCAAAATATAACTGTAGACAAACAAAATCAGCTGTAAGTTCTACTTGGTGTTTGTGGAAGCAATAACGAAACGTCTCAATTCGTACAATTGTGTAAAAATTTGTGTTAACTACTATAGTAAAGTATACTTATGTATATAAGTGGCAGTCATAAAGTGAGTAAATATTTCGTAAATATGTAGGTTCAGCTGAAATCGACGTCAGACCCGTCTGGTTTTTATATAAGGTTCTAAAAACTAAGGAACGATTTTAATAACGCTCCGAAACGAATTAGGTACCATTATCAAATAAACTGCATATATGTTAAATAAATTAATGCAGAAATTAAAATGGTCCAAACTGTCAAGCTTCAAATATAAGTATAATTATATGAGATTGGTGACCAGTACACATTAACAGCATTCGGTAGCAAGAGTTACTTACATGAAATTGACATTGGAAGGAGAACATCGATTATATTACATAGTAAGTTTCCTATCTACGGGAAATTCCGACCATACACATACACTATTTTGTAACTCCATTAAAGGCGAATAATTACAAACTGTATTCATACAACGAAATTAAAATGGTTTCATATATAGGAACAAAAATCTGATGCTTAGGAAATCAAAAATAGTTAAAAGAGAGATCGGAAAATGATAGGATAGACTACTATTGTCATTTTGGTCATTGTCAACGGTCAAGGATGATCTTTCCTTTTGTGTCTTTGTAATGTTTTGAATAACTGTGAAGGCAATAAATGGAAGTGTTGAAGTGATGTGTAGTTTACAGCGATAGCGAACAACAGCAAAGTTAATAGGTGTTGTATGTAACTTTACGTGTAAAAGGTTTAATGTACGCACAATAAAACAAATCAAACTGAAATGGTAATAATATATCTGCATGATGACCGCAAATATGGTTGGCAAAATAATTAATGCAATGATAAAAACGAAATTACTGTTGTCAACAACAAGTAAAAATAATGATAAAAACTTTCAGTTGAATTTGAAAGTGGCGTACAACGGTGTAAGAGCAAAAATGACGAGAAAATTTAAAAAAATAATATGTTAGGAAAATTGAGATTCTGAGATTATAAAACACGCTTGCTGGCTTGCATTAATTTCGCTTCGTTCGCAGTGCAATTGCTTGTATTGGAAACACAATGTAAACAGCATTACTCACAATCAATTTGAGAAGTAATAGAGAGGGAGTAATGGACTGTTTGATGCGGTTTTGCACACATAATTTAAATCAAACAAGTGCAAAATCATAAAAAATCAGGCATTTGAGGCTCACCTTTGAAGCATAACATTCCCTTAGCTCTTGCAAACACAACGACCAATGCAATTACAATAATAAGAAGTGGAATTCCCAAAACTAGTGCAACGATGGTTCCCCCACCAATAGAGTCTGGAAAACACATTTTAATTAGTTACATAGTTTTAGGTCCAATAATAATTTCTAATAGTGTTACTGTAAAATTCTATTTATAAATGCTCACCATCCACTTCGCCTGTTGAGGAAATTTTAATTACAAAGTCTTTGGATCCATACAAGTTTCGAGCGGTCAACTTATAGTTCTTGTCAAAATCTTCCGCCTCCACAGAGAAGACAACGAGATCGCACTGATACAAATCCGACTGCAATAAAATAAACAAGATTATGGTTAAAAGTTCGTGTTGGAATTACTCATAGGAACGTTGATATTGATACTGTCTATAAATGTGCGTACCTTAGACTTCAAGGATTAATATTTAAGTTACAATGAAATTAAAATTGTCAAATATGTCCACTTACGTTGAGTTGCCTGGGAACTTTAGCCTCAAACCGTTTGTTAGAGGAATTCTGCCCTCCTTCCACAGTGATCGCATCAATCGTCCAACGCACAGTCGGAGCAGGATTAGAAGAAATGTTAAATGAGATGATCTTTTTTACGCCAATATCCGCCTGCACAAGAGCGCCTGAATCGGCAGAAGTAGGTGCATCTGGAAAGGAAGATGTTCATTAAAATTTCAAATACTTAACTCTCTTCACTTTTCAATATATACTGAAGCCATTTTGAAGTTATTTCAACATGAAAAATATGAATGTAAAAAACACATGTTTTTATAGAAGAAAATAGAAACAACATGTATACGTAATGTGTTGACAGTAAATTCAATATATGTGGAATACGCTTACATTCTACAACAATATCCTGAGCCACTTCATTCACGTCGCCTTCTGAGAGAGCATCCGACACAGTTTTGCAGCGCAATTTCTTTCCACTATCCCTCCACGAAAATTTGTGAAACAAGCGCTGGAAAGTCATTACTTCACCCCCCGTCGTTGAACTTTCAACTGTTTGTAGACCTTGCTTGATCTCATCATCGCCTAAGATAATAAAGTTAACAAGAAGATCATGATTCTGTCCAATAAACTAAAGGTATTTCATTTCAGACAGCAAGGATTATGAGAATGTGAATACTTACCGATAAACCATTGGAACTTCGGAGGTGGTTGTCCAGCTTTTGAACCGCATGAGATCTGCATTTCAGCTCCTTCGACGAGCTTACCAAGATCCTTGTCGAAAATTGGTGGCTTTGGTTTTCCTAAAAGTAAATAATAAAAATTAATTATTACATACAATAGGCCAAGGAATTTTGAATTTCTCCGAAAAAAAACAGAAAACAGAAATTACTCAAGTACTTATGGGGCAATAAATTAGACCTAGATTACCTCAATGGCATCTAATTACTACATACTTCCGCATCTCAACTTGGTGGTATACTTATAAATTAAGAAAATCTTCCGAGCAAAAATAAAACTTACTCAAGATGTTCAACTTCACGGTTCCAATTAGAACACTTCCGGAAGTGCCGAAAAGGAGGCATTCCCAATCAGTGTCTTGTTCTTTTACGCTGTTGATCTGAATCCCACATTGACCAACGTTAAGACCATCTCCGATGTACGTGTAGCCCGAAACGGTTGTCGCTTGTCCGTTCTTAAGTGTTGGCAGAAGGTTGATTACTACTTGAGATCCTCCACCTACTTTCTTCCACAAGCAACTCGCCAGTGGCTCTTTGCGTGAATCGCATGTTAAATTCGCTGGAGCATTGGCTTTGGCAGTCACAACTTCATGAGGTACATTGGCTGGGGATGACTGACAGGATACCCAATGGGCTAAACCTAAAATTTAAAAAAAAACATAACGTTAATTATTTGATGACAAAGTACACACAACTAACAGCATCAGCCAGATATTCCATAACTATATACTCTGATCCAAATACTGATCGACCTTGATCTACGTATAATCCCACAACATGCAAAGCGATTTTCACATTAATTACAAGCACTGTAAATTAGCAATTTCCTGAACATGCGATATGAAAATTATTTCATAGAAGTAAACTAAATTAATTATGCAAGAAAAAGTACATACCTACATACTATATATTATCTTATATGTTACCGTTCATTAAAGAGTTACGAAGCTACCGGTAACATCCGAATAATTATCTAGCCATTAACACGCTGGAATAGTTAGAAAGTTTCATCTCCTGTAATAATATCTATCTCTAGAAACCGATTCATGTACGAAACCGTAGCTTCTGTTGGTTATACCTAGATGATCTCAGCATACGTAATAGGTATTCATCTTAACATGTTTATGCTGTGTTATCGTAAACGAGCCTCACAATAATATAAGAATTTGTTTGAGAAAACCCCTCCAGCACAGTATCTTAGACATGACCGAATCACACTGCAGGAAGCAACAAGGAGAGGAGTATTAAGTATATTGTAGGCAATAACTCGTGCTTAACAAGCATTGTACCAATGAGATTTCGACAATCCACTAACTTCCGTCCGTGGTGTATATTTTACCGGTTTTGAACATGAATAACTACTACTAATAATCAAAGAAAGCAACAAGTATGAAATAATTACACGCGCCATGGGATTTCATACTTGTTAAATATTGCTTTCTACATCACACATACGGCAGTGTCCCTTATAATGACAGTCAAAGCAGCTCGAGAATAGTAAGTATAATAAGAATAATTTTTACAAGATGGCACAAATCGTGAGAAATGAGTGAGCTGGCAAGCGATGCTACAATATATAGGTAACACCTGATAAAGGAGCAAATCTGCCCAAACGTGTGTAATTTGCAAAAGTGTATTTTTTTAATCCTAAAGTAAATGTCAGTTAAAAACATTTGTGGCTCACTAATCTCTGTTCCCGTTGTGCTGACACGGAGGACTGATTCATGTCAATATATTGTAATTAATTTGCCTTTCTCCCATGAAATTTCGAATGAAAATAGAATATTTTCAAGTTCAAGGCTTTGGAGGAAATCCATAGAGAGCTACTATAGATGTACTTGCGTATGTATGTACAATGTAGACAACATTGGAGTTATAGCTTTGCTTTGTTACAACACAATTACAATAAAATAAAGAAGATTTCCTTCGCATTGAGGAGGTGGGAGGAGGAAATGACGCGGGGTGAACTCATCCTCTGTGCTACTTCTGTCATTTTTGTGGTATGTGGACGAATAAACCACAAAAGTGTTACAAGCATAATCGTGAAATCACATACGGTCTGCGACCGTTGCTGAGACGATCATCCCCTTCGTCTTAGACCATCTCAAAACTCCTCTGTCGACTATCGGAGCTTCAGGCTCTTGTAAGTTGAAAGTAAAACATGCATATAAGCTACATACGAAAGCTACATACATAATTCCAATCCCTGAATTACAACAACAATCATCAAGTCAACCTTTATGCTTAGGAGGCGCGTAACAGCTATTTTAACTATCCTGTCCGCTTTTATAGTGCTTAATAGCAATATGTATATCTATACATGTCCACATGCTACTCAAGTTAATTTTGAAAGCTTTCGTCTCCAATGCTCATCACAATAACGACAAGCTGGTTTGTCACGTCACCCTTTTCACGAAAACGCATTGTTGCATCGTTGCATGGGTCGAACATGTTCGTTAAATTGAATTAATTCTAATATAAAGTGAAAAGTACTCCCAAGTAGTTATATAGCCTGGCCTGTACATACTCTTCTGACTCTTGCTTGCAAAACATCTCAACTCATTCCAGTAGCACGAAACATTTTAAATGAGCGCATTATTGGTGTGGAAAACGGTAGCTTATTGAGATGATTATTATTTATATGACTAATGTCAGTTATTTTATGTTCCTACTTATACACCCCACAAATCCAGACACAATGATAAAGACAAAATATATAAGTACTGTAGTGTATGTGGGAATGTTTCTAAATGTGCAAGCTCATACGTAAAAAGAAGCAAACCAGCAGCAGCCAAGCACTGTTTTATGGTTTTCAACAACATTTTCTTGGGTTTCATGAACTATACTATTAAATGAATGCATAGAAACTTTAAAGACTAATTTTCCCCCACATATAATATGTATGGATTTGACTTAGGACACAGTGTAAATATTAGATTAGGGAGAATCATTCTTAGCACTGAACTATGAACTCATCGAGGAGTCTTTGTAAAGCTACCAAGAAAGAAGTGTATTTCGTGTGTCTTAATTCAACTGTATATCAATTGTCAAATCTTTCTCGTAGTCATTTCGTCACGAATGAATTCACTTGGGGATTACATGTTCATCCGTACGGATGCATCCTGTGGTTTAAGCATTGTTGTAATTTTCATTCAAAATACTAGTTTGTTGGTCGCGCATGATTTTTCCCATGGCATTTGGTTAAAAATTTGTTTCACTTCGAAACATATCTCTCTCAACTCTCATCTCAACAGCAATAAAGCCCTAAAGCACTAATAACTTTTTGGTTACTACACAAAGTAGCCTAATTTCAGTGAATACATAAGCATAGGTAATATATTTTCTTTCCAAGCGACTATCCCTTTTAAAATGAACAATGATCACACTTTCGATTCCGAAGCGAATCCGAAAATATACACAGTCGAAGGAAAAGCGCTGAGAAAACCCTTAAAAAATAAACCAAAACCATATGAAACTGATCCCATACACGTATCGCATGAAAATATTAACATTTTCAGCCCATCGAACTTGTCTATAATGATTTTATCATCAGCAGTAATTTGTACACCACATGACTTATAAAAATGTATCTTGTTTCTATTCTGTATATATAGGTCTTATTCAATTCAGTCATGCTCATCATTAAAAAGAGCGCTCTTGTAACTATTATTAAATTACTATGAATCGTATAGAACTGCTACTGCTGTGCACTCCCTGCCTGCAGTTTTAGACAGAGAAGCTTTTCATTATGCTGCCATTAGGGTCTCCATTTATGTTTCTGGGTGTTTTCAATTTGACGATGACAATAAGTTGCAAGAGCACTCTTTTCGAGGACACAGAGACCGTTATTCACAGCACAAAACATATATGTATATACGCTAGGAACGAACGTTCACTAACGCTTAACAGTTTGCCTTTTTGCTCTTCTGACTACTGCATCTCTCTCAAAAATTTATGCTTTATATCAACATGAAAAAATACAGAATCGAAAATATTTCAGCATCACAAAAGTCGGCATTACGTTATATACAGTGAAAACAGTTAGTTGATTCTAATGAAATGAAATTTACTGATGTACCGGTAGGCACCAAAACAGAACGGAAACACGAAGAAAATTAAACAAACTGACTTATCATCAAATCACAAATGCCCACTTATGTAGATACACATTATATTGTGAATTGGCAAATCATATTCACGTTTTAAAGTATATAAATACTACTGGCAGTTACAAATAGTTGGATTATGGTAGTCGTAGGTTAGGTAACCGAAGGAGGATGCTAGAAATTATTTTCATTAGTTCGTACGTCGGTAGAATTCCCATCATATGTGTCGTAAATCAAAATAAATTTGCACATGTTTGTTGCATAATCAATCCAAAAATAATAGCAAATTACATATTGACTCTGTTTATGTCATGTACATACATATGTACATGACTTTTCATACTAAACAATAAGAGTCATATAAATTCAAATTCCTTTCCAAACCATAATCAAATAATACGACGTGTACTTGTATATACTTACTGTAAATTGTGTGTTCATCAAAACCAAAGACAAAAATGGAATACTAGTAGTTATCGATTGAGTTGTTCGACTATGAACAATCGGTCAAAATGTTATGCTATGATGCATTGATGGTCTAACCATTAAATTTTATTTCTCTGCTTACAAGTACCTAATTGTGTATTCTAGGACTTTTTTAATTTTAATATTTTATTACTCATATCGTAAAACAGTCATTTATATTCCAATTCTGGGGCTCACGATAAAACCCGTCCATATGATAAAGCATAAAGGATAGGAGAGACGAGACAGTGTCCATCTTCGTCAAACTAAAGACAATTATAAGGATAAAATTATTACTTTGTGAAATATCATGTGAGTATATGTATAATCGTTGAGACATGACCAACACCGTGACAACTTTCAGCCGTCTTCACCGGTAGTCTGCAGTATATAGTTACAGTGATTGAAGCAAATCAGCCAGCAAGTCATTTTAGTTCAACTGACACGAATACCTACAACTGACTATTCGTTGTTAACGATCCATACACATAGTTAACGGCAGGATTAATGCTGAGGAACACATTGCAAGTTAACAGAGCTTACGGTTTAATTCCCATTTAAAAATGAAATGTCCTTGAGGTTGTCAAAAGTCGTCGAAATATTTCTCATTTGACGAACCATGCTCCTTGGTTAATTCTTACGCTTATATTATTCTATCCCTCAAACCTCAGCACATAGGAAGAAATAAGATCCAGAAGCTACTGTGAGTTCAAAAATATAATAGCATTATACTTGTATTTGACTGCCTATAATTATAAGACAAATGGTGTCAATGTAGCAATTAGAGTCGTACGCAAATTGCAAATTTTATTATATTCGTCCTCTAGTTTAATTTGTTTTACTAAGAGAATCACTGAATCATGAAAACTAATGGGGTCTACATATCCTCCTAAGGCTCGATTACAAGTTTTTTTTACAACTACTTGAGTTCCTAATTCCTATAACTACCAACAGCCTACCAAGAAATAAAAAAAAACTCATATCTTAGCAATGCTCCATTGGGTTACTAGTATGTATGTATACTATGCCTTTAAAACTTCCAGAAGCATTGAACACCCTAATAAAGGGAGTATTCGCAACTTGAAGTACATACATACTACATACATGAAGATGTCTGCGAAGTCTGAGTGCAAATCAATAATAGTCACGAAACTCCTGATAAATAAACAATACCTACACAAGTATATTATTACTATACGAACAAAGGCCTAAAATAATCTTTAGGTATCACCTGTTTAGACGAAATCAATACTTTAATTAATTGTGCATGCATTTTATTTTCCCCACATCCGCAGGTGCACATACGGTTTAATGTTATTTTTCTTCCGCAGGTAATATTTTTGCAAAAAGAAACCGCCGGCGCTCGTTCAAGCAAATATCATAGCCTTGCCGTGTTACACATTGGTACCTAGCATCACACCCGTAACCTAGTTAGTTCCATATAGATAAGATTACCGTGAACGATGATAAAGAAAATGAGAGTAGCATAAATACTGATATTTAAATACAAGGAATGTAGCCCATGTAGGTAAGGACAGCGTGACTACTGTGTCTGCTATCAATGTGTCAAATATTTCTAGAGCATTATGAGCAGTAACTGAATCTACTATGATACGTTATGTTCTTCGTTTCCTTGGATAAATGTGGACTTTTTTCCGCCAAACTCTATCCTTTTATCGTACTCTATAAGTATAAAGTGTAATACGAATGGCAAAAACAACATGCTTATAATATAAAAATGTCAAATCATGTCACTATGAGAATGTCCCTAAAAGCAAGTAGGAATCGTATATAGCCGTAATCCAAATCCCAATGATGTTATGTTCAGGGAAAGAAATTAATGTGGTGGAGATTATGATTATGACAATCATATTTTATGCCGGTGAGAATCATTTTTTATTTTATTTGTTTACACTACTGATACAAACGGTAAATAAATTAGGTCCGCCCTATAAGTAATGTCTACGCTGCTGACGATATCGCCGATAACTGAAAGTAGGGTGCATGTCAGATTGTTCATTGTTCATACAAAGCTATGTATGTATAATTAATGCACAAGTAAATGTCACCCATTTATGATACAGTGTACAAATATTATGAATTCACTTCGCCGGTGATTGGATAAGTTTCATACAGAAAATGCAAAAGATGATGATGAAGCAATATTTTTTTGGCTCTGCACGATTTAAAATTGTTGTTTTTCGTCCACATCCACATTTTCCACATAAATCGGCATGTTATCCACTGTCTTGAGAAATATAAGCAAACTGTTTTTTGCATTCAAATGACAGCAGGTGAAATTTACTAAAACATAAAATATCTTTCACTTTTTTTAGTTATCATAATAGTGATACTTCTAGAGACAAGGGACAAGGAGTGTGCGAAAGGCCAAATACTATTTTAAGTTTGCGAAATATTAAAAACATGATCGAGCATATTAGCATAAAGTATGAGGATACAAATTTTTTCGTCACGTCGCCTGTATACAACTGCTACAGTTTTATTAGGAACCAATCCCCGAGTTAACACACATCACAGCATCCTGGGAAAGTTCGTTAATTTCTCATGCAGAATAGACACATGACACGCTAAATCAGTAACTATATAATTTCTTGACAGTATTTTACGGGCCATGAACTTTCCAACAATCAGTGATCACAAGCTCATAGTTACGACTTCCATTTTCCACGCATAACAGCCATAGCCAAGCACTACTGTAGCCAAATGAGTAGTAGTAAAGTATTATCACCAACCAATACCAAATCAAGGCACGTATGTTAAACAGAGCTTTTGTTAATACGTTGACTATCTACTAAAATATTTGTAGTTTCTCAAACTACTACTACCTACACATCATAAAGGTCAACCAGGTGAAAATAGTAGACAGTGGCCAGACAGTGTATCAATTTTCTCTTTACTTCCGAGGAACTTACCCTTATATACCTACCTAATTTCCGAGCACAATATCTACATAATAGACGGAGTTGACTAGCTTACGCCGAAAAGGTGGATAGGTACGAGACGAAAATCGATATTTCGTGTTATGCCCGGCCAGTATAACTGACCTTGTCAAAGTAATCAAGGTGGTCACTATTAGCATATATTTAAACTCCCGAATAGCTCTATAGACTCGGCACACATTCAGGAGACAAACGAAAATTTCTCCCGCTTGTTGCACGAGCTTTGTTTGTGGAACCTGGTTTCTCCTACCTCCTCCAATACTTACAACTCGACAAAGGTTCTACCCAAAATAATCACACACTAGCTTTTGAACTGTTCTCCCGCTGAGAGACGTGAGACGCTGTGTCGTGTCTGTCTTTGCTCTATAATACCTGCAATTGTATACATTGAGAGATGTAATTGTCCTACCTCTGGAGCAACAAAAATTGTGACAAAGTCCATAAATGACATCTGTTCCCACCAGTGACCATGACACAAAAACTAAATATGTAAGTCCAGCTCACTCTAAATTTCAGAATACAAAGTCACGACAAATTATGATGGAATTAAAATGTAGGAAAAAATATTCTTTCTGAACTAAAAACTGGTGTAAAAAATTGTATTGTATTATTGTACTTATTGTAAACTTTTGTTGTTTATCAACATCGTCGTTGGTAAAGAGTATGAAAATAAAGTTTGACAGTTAAACTTGCAAAGTTTACTTGTTTGAGGAAACAATTTACTACAAAATACTACAAAGTTTAATCATAAAATCTATATCCATGAAACAAAAATCTCCCTTAATTTTAACAACTGCTCTCTACTAAAAGGCTGAACAAACCGTGAAATCTGCGGCCACGTAATTTAAATGTGTCGATGTTGAACAACGTGATTGAGAAGTGAGAAAACTTCATAGTATTACAGCATCACATTGTATAAGGCAATAGAATGTTACGAACAAAAGCCAAATAGCAGAATCGCTGACAAATTCGGAATAATAAACCTTTAGAAGGTTTGCTAAAAGCCATAAAGGAACTACGTGATTCTTCTTTTTATTGCCAAGAGTTAAAACTCAATCCAACCTACTTATTGTAGGGATATGCTTTTATATAAACACATAACTCTGTTTGCTTAATACACTTTAATTTGACGAACCAAAGTTGTCCTTAAATGTATCACACCATCAACATATATATGCTGTAATTAAGATAAAAATAGTAACGGTTATACTTTCATGTGAACACAGCGAATCGCGAACTAACAAAATAATTGAACTGAATAAAACCATGAAATTCAACAATCTGCCTGATCCGACAATGAAAAGCGTTTTCATATGTATAAAAGTAACTTTGAAAGCAAAAACGCACTTGCTCAGAATAGCAAAACTTTGAGCTAACAACATGATGACTCATCATGGAGACTTGACTTCAACCCTTTAATGCAATAGTCGTAAAAGATTTCAGTTTCCAACAGAACACAGTGTATACGATCCAAAGTAAAAAGTTTTAGTATAGTAGAGTCCCGCATAAGTAGCACATATACCTATGCAGGTCTGCCATTTCCATAAACGAATATATGTATATGAAATGAACTTTCAGACATTTCAAGCCTGTCTTTGTAAACATTCTTCAAAAACTAATTTCTCCGTATAGACGCCCTGATTGCATTACTGGTCTAAAGGAATAAACCTACAAATAAACCATGCAACAACTTTACTACAAATAGTCCATACTATTTCGGCAACCCGTACCGAAACATCTCGATGGTGAAGGATTTCCCTCACACTTCAATCATGTTCAAGCTTGTACTTGATACTTGACATTAAGTTATTAGTGTTTGGAAAGCAGTCAAAATATTTAGTTGCAACCAATACTTGAATCCGACGGGTTCGAACAATCCCTAGTTGTGCTATACATGAATCCTTGTCGGGAAGAAAGGCAAGAGCTTGTTTAAGTTGCTGTCTTCACCTTCCCCACCATATAAACCATAGTGTACAGATACTACACTCCTCAGACTCAGGATAGCCCCAGCCGTGTGAAGTTATTTCCATTTCCCCTTCGCGTGACAAAATGTTTACTTTAGTTCCAATGACATTCATGGCTGGGCATTACATTACAAACAGTTACTTTGTGTTTATGAAATATGAGATAAGTAACATCCGACCAAGCAGCCGCCATACACAGTTGTGAAAACTTTCAAAAGCACTATACATGAAATAACCGCTTGCAAGTCGTTCGGGCACTAAAATAACGGACCAAAAGACGATACATAAGTCCCTCAGATTCCCATCTCAATCTTGATTTCAAATTGTTGTGCTTCTATATCATGAATCATGCCATTACAGATGAATCAAAATAATTGCAACCAACTAGACAGGTTTATACAAATTTCGTAGTAAGTATAGGGCTTTAAAATTCTAAACCCTAGTCATTTCATGAAGATGGACCAATACATTATGGTCTATTCCTATAGTTATAAGATATGGATAAAATGCCCTCCGTGTTAAAAGATTCGATAACAAGCTGACACAGCTTAATAATTTTTGTTTCATGATTTTTCGGCACATCCTTCAGAGATACAGAGATTAAATTACAGCATAAAATCAGAAGATCTTATTGCATAGGCAGGTTATTGTTTCCATAATAATACATGCACGCGATTAAGCTGACTCGAAATTTTACCAAATACATAAACTAAAAGGATCTGCGAAACCAAGCAATGCAATGGAATGAAGTCGCTTTGCTTCACAGCAAAGCACGATATGACCGCATTTTCATATCACGTGACAGTTATTTCGAATAATAAAATGCTGAGCAATTGTATATAGTAATATAACAATATATTCACATTATGTTCGCATAGTTATTTACCACCGCACTTTCATGTGACAATATTGCAAACAATGATGTACAAGCACTTGTCCATAAATACATTATATGTATCTATCTTAGATTTTAGTACTAGTATCTTATACCATACTAACAACTACTAACTCATGCTTGCCGTCGTAAGGATACAAAATATAATTTCCTCGTCTCATCCCGCATTCCAAAACCGCTGATTATTGAAGTGAAGGCACTTTGTGGTAAAAAAAACCATCACAACACAAACCAATGAACTGATTATCCTGGTACTCCAATTCTGCCAATACTTGTCTGTAAATATGCTTAATGTACATACATAGTTACTGTGTAATATGAGAATGTCTAATTTACGGTTACTTAGCTACAGCTACATCACTATATATATACTAAAACGTCGCGTGATTTTGTTCCTACTCCGCTATCGATTCCCAATCAATTGGCAGCAACTAATCGCAATTTCAAAGTAAATGTGGTAAAAAAAATTAAGTGCCATTCTATTCATAACTATTGCTGCTGACACGCGCTTGAAAAGCCCAAGACAATGCCAAAAGATTGAAGTATTGATATTCTATGACTGGCACTCCACGAGAGCTGTACACCAACTCATTAACAGTGCAAATGCCTATTAGGTGTTGACAAGTAAGTTACCAATCACGGAGACCGCAATCATTGAAGGATTGACGGAACAGACTCATATGCTTTTAACTTCACTTAGAGGTATTTCAATCATCCCGTACTCTTATCTGTCTACTCGACAGTCCGCGATGTCTGTTTCTTCAGCACATATGTACGTAGTAATTTTATACATAAATTAGCATGAGTAATATATCTGAGGAAACCGAATCTACAGTTTCCAATCCTAACAAGAAAATCGTTTTAACTTTTTTCTTTTTGGTAAGTACATAGGTATAGTTATAGCATTAATGCATTTAATATACTTATTATGCTTACTAGCTCTACAAAAATGTTAAGTTAATCCCTCACGAATTTCAATAGAATTTAGCACTAAAAATAATAATAACCGTGTAATACTTTTATCTCGTAAACATACGTTGTCATGAAGTATAAGACATGAACTTGATCTATAAATATCCCAGGCAAAAGTGAGTTTGGGCGGTGAAAGACGAAGAAAAGGAAATGTGGCGAAACAAGTCATGCAAAGTTATGCACACATGTAGGTCTTTCTTCACGTCGATAATGCAAAAAATAGACGAAGTAAAGAAAGACATATCCATTCTGTTGAATACTCATCGCAAAATGTACAGAATTAGTTTCTCACCTTAGATCATTAGCTCAAAAGAATTTCGCATACATAGTATACCTCCCACGAATTTGTAATGAAACCCAAGCTACTTCCCCCAAGACGTATTGACTTCGAGCAAAGTTGTTACACTCTGTCAGGTGGGTAAGGTGTATAAAAATTACGCAAATTAGACTGTTTGGTAATTACACTAAACCAGCGTCACGATGCTCTATGAAGAGAATCATCATGAAAATACCACTGTTTTTGCATACACGAAAGTAGCTAAAAATAGGAGACAACTATAAGCTAACTAAGCTTCTTAGTTTTGGGTTTGCCTCCAATTTTACACCTACAAGGAAGTACGTCCTACTGTATACACATGTAGGCTGGCCAGTGTATGAGAAATAATGTTTGTTACTCTTACGAAAATATGAGAACCTCTTAGTCTATTCCCATCAGCGTCTTCTTTCATTGAGTTTATTCGTGTATCTTATTATCGTTAAAAAAGGAAGTGAAAGGAAACCATTGCAATGCCGAACCAATAAATTATACTTTATAACAACACGTGTGTGGTTTCGTTCCTTTAGATTAGATATGAGAACAAACGTTGAGAGCTTGCACATCATTTCATCTCCGAATTCCAAGAGATTCAAAGGCAGAGAGCCAGCAGGAATACTACGAGATGATGGGAAAATGTTGGATGTCATGGTATATTAGTGTAGATAGTCAAATACAGACGAAGCTAAACATGATGAAATAAGAGACAGCAGCAATGCCTCCAACTCCAACATAACTTTACTCAATTCAATCTCTGTGGAAAACTCAGAGATGATAACGAAAGAAGACTGGTGCTTTTCAGTCAAAAGAGAGGCTAATAGGTTCATAAGCGGAGTTGATGAGTGGTTATTAATATTAACTAGGCTGTTGAGCCATTTGTTAAGATACTCCAGTCAGTTCCGCAGTATTGAAAAATGTATAAAGGCCCTGTAATGTACGCAAGATTACTTCTTGTATCTATTGTCAGCTAAGGCTTCATGCTATGCTATGTACAATATACAACATTCTGTCTTTCCAGACCATGTACTCTTGTATACGAATTGGTCATGGCGAGTGGCAGTCTTCTTGATATTTCGTTATTAAAATGTACGCAAGGAATATTTTTCTTTAAATACTCAACTGCTATACGGTATTTCCCACAGATGAACATATACCTGCATAATTCATCATATATCGGCTAGTATTTATTTTCTTTATGAATCCCTCTTGCGTGTGTTTACACTTTAAAGTCGTAAGCATATCACTTATCATAAAAATACCACCCAAACCAATGAAAACCGACATCAGATGGGCTGCACCATTAGCTTCAACGAATGCATATTTCAGTGTAAGTGCTTTCCGAACGCATAAAATTCTTATACTTCGTTACTCTCTCTCTCTCTCGACATTTGAATATCATCGTAATGTCATGTAAAAGCAAGAAATGATATATAAACATACAAATATGTATTTAAAAAAGTTATATGAAGTCTTGAAGACCGTTCTAGTATCCTCTTTTCCAAACAGTTATAAAATGAACAATAAGAACTTTCAAGAGTTTTCGCACTGAGTAAATAAAGTTTGAGAAATTATTTGCATTGAGTAAGTTGAAGTTACACAAGTGTTATAATAAATACCAATGACTTCTTACGACCACGTATTGTTAACGTCCAAGAGAATAGTAAATAATAATAGAAGAACGTAAAAATAGAATAGAACTAACAGGGTTTATCGACTTAAAAAACGCAATGGAATCATAGAACAAACAATTATCAATATTGGTTCAATTCTTATACAAGTTTACCAAGATTGCTGAGCAAAAATACTGACCGACACAACTAAAAAAAGCTCGAAAAAATCCGTTTAACCAAGCCTTGGTTTCTTGGTTACGAAGACGTAGCACAGGGCACAGATTTATTTTTTACAAACTCTAAACATGAATGGACGTATGTAATATCTAATAATTCCTAAATTGCCGGTCCTCACCCACCTTATTTGATTTCCCCATATAAGTTCAAAAGAATTTTAGATGAACCTAGATAAAGATGAAAGGAATCATATACTTATAAATATTGATTAGGATTAAGTACCACATAAATTTTGATGATTATATATGACCATAGAAGATCCGCACAGAGAAATAATCACGGCAGGTTGTTCCGCGGTTTCGAACTTGATAAATTCCTGCAATGAAGTCCATTCATTTGAACTTGATACTAATGTACATACTATTCACTTTTGAACAAACGCTAATTTTACCAAAGTTTCGAACATGGAGTATGAGTTTATTATAATACTCATATGCATACATACGTAATTACGTATAATAAACCCGTCCGACTCACTCTTCCATAAGCGACAAGGAAACAACAGCCTATCTCTTGAAGGCGGAAAACGCAAGTATATTATTAGTAATTATCTCTTCTGATTTAATTCGGCATGAGGCTTTTTGACGCGGCAGCTGGTAGTTCAAACCCAGAACCCAGAGCTTATAGGTATCACATTAAATGAATTAACTTGAGATAATTCATGCGTTTTGTTTTTAAAGGAAGAATGCGCAAAGCTTGAATTATTCTGTAACATATCATTAGAAAGTATCACCACCAGAAGTGAATTCTTTTCCTACTTATTTAAATACTTCTACACAAATACTAAGATGTACATAGATACACTTTACATAAAAAAATTAATGTCACACTGTTGTGACTCTATATATCCTATCCACTCTAGATGATTTCCCGTTCTTCATGCTCTTACATGCCCAGAAAGGGAAATTAAGTCACATATCTAGAGCATTTCTTCAAACCGTGGTTTCGATTTTTAATTAGTTCCTCAGTCAGTGTGTCATTCCAAAGGTGATTCTACCTTAATTAGAATAAACTCTGGCACGTGTCACAGATATTAACTCGAAGGATTGCTATTGTTTTGTTTATAACTCCATCCATACGGTTCCGGTCTAATCCCTTTCCCGTTTTGTGTTTAAAATGACATGTAAGCATTGACGACATGATACGCCGATTGACAAGTAGTGAGAAGAGTTGATACATAAAAATGCAGTGTACAGGTTCTTTTATCTATCTTAAACACGGTGCATAAGCACTTATTAAAATTGTTGATAAGCGAAAGAGAGTGCCAAAAATCATATTATCAGCAGATTAAGATAGTAAATGAACGATTTTCACATTACAAGATAAGAAATTTTCTTTCCTCTATATGAACATGTATAATACTGGTCTTGCACTTCAAACACTTCTTTCTGGTATTAGATTAGAAAACTGTGAAGTTCTTGTAGATTTTGATACGCTTTAACCCAAAGCAAACAAAAACTTTTATAATCGATCCTACTTTGAGAAGGATACAATCAAGGAAATTGTCAAAACGTGTATTTTCTCGATTAAATTTAATTTAAAGAATCCTTAAAATAGGTAAACTTTGTCACAGTGCCGTTCTAAATCGTTTCCTCATATTATATATACATATACAGATACCCAGATATATTTACAAGTGTAACAGTAACTACATAAAACTATATACTTATGTATATATTTCAACCACATGAACTCGCCTACTTTTCCACAAGCCTAACTTTATTAAGTTAAGTTACACAGACTAGAGGCAAAACTTGGTGCACGAATATTATTAAGCCACCGCCATGAATCTACATGTAACGTAAGTATATGTGAGTCTCTATGTGCAGAATACCTTGAATACGGAATGAAGCACTAATGATGAATGCGCTTAAATCACTTGAAACATTCTTGAATCACATCTCGGTCAATTACTGCTACGGTTCACTCGAGCATGACCCACGAATAGTTATGGAATCAAAACAATGTACATGCAAATAATACAGGACCACTTACTTATACAGCCATTGTCGGTAAGCAGATTTTGCTTGAGTAATAATTTTTTCAAAGTATGAGTAACCAGCATGCTTATAGTATAGTATAATATATAAGGTAAAGAGGATGCTCATGTAACGTACATAGTAGGTAATGTATGGATTGTACGCTTTCGAACTACCAACTTTTAACGGATCCTTCAGTGTTAAAAATCAAACCGAAATTCTCCCCCTGCAGTAAGCAGCATATAAGTCTCACGATATCATTTGCGCCAACTCCAAAGCAACATCGCCATCAGCAAGGATCACACATACTATATTACATTCATACTTTAATGTAAATGAAAGACGATCCTAGATCCTACAAGTAAGGAAGAAAGGCAGGGCGGAACGCCGGAACATCAAGGAACAGATCCTTACTGCTATATAAAATTGAGAGCGCATGAAATTGTCAACTCATGGATGAATGCCTTTTAACTTTGGACTCATTCCGTCGTAACAACTTCAGGTATTAATGCTATAACTATAGGAATCCTAAAAACCCAACGTGGAAGCTAAAAACAGACAGAGGAAACCCAACCCAAACATATCAGAACAAGCTGTGCGGAGCTAGCCAGCTAGCTTCTATACAGTTATAATAGAATAAGAATAATAAGTGTTTGTCCGCCGAGACAATTTTGACTTTTCTTCATGAATAGCATAGTACCTGGTTAAACTAAACAGTCTAAATATAAGTAAATACAATTCTGTGCGTTGCAGATTCTGTCTACAGGAGTTGCTCTATTTACTTAATTATTAGTACCCAGAAAGCTGGTACTATGCAAGTTCCAATTATTATGAACTTGTTACAAGGCTTGCCATGATTTTTTTGCACATCATCACAAAATCATTACACAGCATAATCATAATGATGATGCCAAAAGCCGATAGATCTTGATTTTTTCGGACTGTTAAATGTTCATAGTTAAAACTAGATTAAAAATGGAAATTTAATTCGACAAAGTAGTTGTAGTACCTACCTGAACCTCAAATACTGCTACTGCTAGTACACTAAAGCGGCAGGTCATGAAAAAATTAGGATCGAAGTCTTATTACAGTGACGCATAATGCTTAGGTGAGTATAAGTAGAATGAAAATACAAGAAAATACCTAATAAAGTGTAAATGACTCCAAGTGTTTAAACATGATTCTTCCAAGGATTTAAGACACGATGACAACCAAAAAGATACAGATGGTGGCATACTTAATGCAGCGTGAGAGAACAGTTAAGCAGTAGATGATGATGGCAGTAGTAGCATATAGTGGAAACACTCAACTTTACCAGTCTCTCTCGTTGAGAGAGCAGAACAGAGCGTCCCCTTTGCAAACTCCATTGTAAAGTGGTAATGCTTGACGGCAACAGGCAATAAAAGCGTTGTTGGCAAATTCATGCACAAGAAGAGAGGAGAGTACTCCTGGGTAAGTTTTCTTGTAATATACCTTCAAGGTTTCCTACTTTTCCAACGTGGAATGACAGGTGCAATTGCCTGCTCCCTCCTTAACGACAGGTTCCTGCACTTACCTATGTAGATATACACTCAAAGAAATAAGCAAAACATACTTATGTACTAGTCAACTGCCAACAAACTTCTCATACATATCCGCCAAAATTTTTCTATTCTATTTCCTTTTCCTTCAGCATGACATCATTGTTTGCTTAATGACTGATGAGAATATTACGTGGAGGGCAATCGTTACGAATTCCTCAAACGTATCAGTATTATTCATTTTTAACATCTCCTACGGTAATATGCTAAACTTGAATAATTTCCAGAATAAAACTCTGAGAGGCTATCTGAATTAACCTCATGAAGAGTGTCATTTAAGGACCATGATTTCAAATTTGGCTCATTCTGTATAGGTAGCTACTAATGACTTTACTGGTTCATTTAGTGGAAGGGGCAAAATGACTGCCTCAAGTAAATTTACCAAACTTAGCCATGCGTGCTGAGGATTACAAAGAGTCTTCTATTTATGCCAGAAACAGAAACAACGGAACAAAAAATGTTTTTTGTGTATGCAATTTAATAACCAGGTTTCACAGGTTACTACATATAAATTAAAGTCGTTATTTATATATGTACACCACCTTCATTCCAGAGGGGCACGGTGTGGAAAAACGTATTTAAAATATGTTCTAGCCTATTAGCGAAACGGAATAAATATAACGGACTGAGAGAACCAGGCATACTTTCGCAAACAATCATAACCTTCGTGGCAGTATCTACTAAACTACCCTAAAAATATTGACATCAAAGTTCTCAGGTTACAAAAGTTAGAATAACGCGCATAAAACTCATTGCACCTAAAATGGAAAGCCTATTAAATTTGTATCTTCGTCCTGTACTTTGAAGAGTGACTAATATATTTACTCCTACTTAAGAACGCTGTGAGGAGTAATAAGAAGGTGTGCGCGAGTATTACAAATATAACTTATCATGTGTCTAGTAAAGTGACGTAATGATGATTAAAACAAGTATGTATGCGTCTTACATATTAAACAAATTCTATGGATACAACTGATAAAGTAACCTGAAGAAAACTGCAGAATTTGAGAATGCACGGTTTTAAGACTTGTTATTAATTCTATCAGTGCTATAGATACATGCATATACATAGTTACATAGTTGCACACATACAAACTTTAAGGTCATATTTTTTGCTAGCTTCAAAATTACGGCTCCGCAGCTTCATTATCAACATTTTCCAACATGTTCAGCAAGACTAGAATTTTTAAGTATGAATTAAATGGTAGTGGACATGAATTTCATCTCTGTAACGAACATTCATGCGTGAATGCATAGAGATGTTGTTGGTTGTGATATCAATTATTCCCAAACCATACACAAAGGAGCATGGTTTTTAGCGTATTATGTAATTTCAACTTACTCACCCAGTCCGAGTAAATTGGTGTCATATATTTAACAGAGGCGGCTACGGCAAGTATACCTAGTGTATACTTGTCCCCGGACCGCAGTAATACTTTTTCATAATGTTTCATACAGTTCAGTTCGTAATGTTTCGTATTTAACCGTCATGCCTGCTTCATTGAATGTTTTTTGTTAAGTTGTTGTGGGTATACATATAAGTACATGATAAGTAGCATAAGGATATCGTGCTATTATCTGTTTACACCCAACTTTTAGTGAGTCAGCCCGACTTGACCACAGTACTGTAGGTTCTATATGTACCCACATTTGTGCGATGATATTCTGTGTAATTTTCAACAGCGTAACCCACTTACAGAATAATCGGCAGACCACCAAAGTTATTAAAGCTATTCAATCAATAATATTTACACATGTACATATACATAATACACAGGAATTCCCTTCTACTTCTTCACAGTTTTTCTAGTATCTAGATTAATATAAATTTGCTGGTTATGCATTTTATGTATTGTGGTTTTCCTTAATCCACAGATATATTTTTACAAAAAGGAAAAACAGCGCCCACAATGTGACACTACATGTTATAACTTTGAAACTTGCCAAATGCTTGAATTGAGTAAGGAGATATGAAGTTCATATATGTAATGTTATACTCATTCGTTTGAAAAAAAATATCCTGCCGGTATCTCCAGTTTTTATTCTTTATACAACCAGAACTACTAGCATGCATGAACTTGGCAACTCAGAGCCATGCAATGTTGCAGTCAGGGAGGGCAGGGCTGTTCAATATTTTATATTAATCTACAAGTTTAAATGGAAAATAAGCGCAAATGAAGCCTTTCATTTAAATTGATAAAAAGTGAGAGATGATGCTTAATCAATGAAGCACGTCTACTCTTGAATGCCATGACTTTAGGTCATATAGATACTACGTGAGTGTATACCACTTGAAGACTTACAATACGGTTTTTTAACCTTGTCTTTGAACGTAAGCTGCACATGTACAAACTATAGTTTGGTATTAAGTTCACATGAGGTCCGTTTTTTTTACTTTCATTAAATTATAGGGACTGCAATGCTGTTTCTCGTTTCCGAAAAGGTCAAAATACTAGTTAGTTAGGAAATAGGGCTATATGTCCAGGTTGAAAAGAATTATGAGCCACAAGAAACAGATGACATTTTTAGGACAAAGGTTACCACTGCCGACGTTTTAATATTGCACAGCATGAATGAGATGCACCAAAGCACCAATAAGTCATTTGCACAAAAACTCCAGGTTTCCAAATAAATGGGGTATCAACAGTTACTTAATGTTTATACACACGGTATGATAAGCCACCAGTGTTCTCTAAATCTAACAAAAAAACAGACTGGATTATTAAAATATTAGACAGATGATTAGCCGAAATTTAAAAAAAACTAAAAACACGAAAAGAATACTGTGAAGCAATTCATTTGGAACACGTATGGCTTTGATAAACCAGTCTTAAATATACTCGGACCATCTGCTGCTCCAACAAACAGCTCGTTTTCAAGTAAGTAAAATTACTTTTAAATTCATTCGCCAAGGATAACGGGGAAGTTGGACTCAGCCATCGAATAATCATTTAGTAGATTCTGTACTTAGAA
This sequence comes from Lipothrix lubbocki, assembly GCA_034696945.1. Lineage (NCBI taxonomy): Eukaryota > Metazoa > Arthropoda > Collembola > Symphypleona > Sminthuridae > Lipothrix > Lipothrix lubbocki. The sequence continues at coordinate 85,721 of JAQGAK010000238.1, forward strand.
GAAAATCGAAATGGTATAGCTATACACAAACACATGACATTTCGTCTTTCACAAAAGCATTGGAATCATGTATGAATACTTGGTAATTATAATGCAATTAGTTCCTTTCGCATCCTCATGCTGGAAATATTGAACTCTGTAGCTAATGTGAAATCAACTCATCCTTTCTGGCAGCAAATAGGATGCCACTACTGAAATAACCATAAAGAAAACTGTCCATGTGCCAAAGCAGCATATAGAACTACCTTACGTGACTTCAAATGGATGTTAACACTGACTCATTACAAGGCTCAACAGAAGAAGCGATATTAAGCAACGGAATTGACGATGGACGCAATAATTGAATTTATGTTTTTGGAACAAACAGAATGTTCTCCAGTAACAAATTTCGTATATACTCACACAAATAAAAACAAGTTTGAAACTGTGAGTAATGAAAATATTGCACGCATTCAAAACACTTTGACTGATGAGTCGTTTGAGAGCCGAGAGATATTATCATCATCACTGTATCATGAGAGCAGCAGTGAACGCATCATTGGCTATGTGTAATTTAAAAGGAAATTGTAAATTTCGTTACACTACTACTGGGACTGGGACCATATCTCCATTGGAGTTGTATACGTATACTATACATTGACTCACTCACACAATTGCTCACAATGGAAGCGAAATCATAAATAATTCTTCGCGAATGAATCATGCGTCCTCACGTAGCTCTCCTACTTTTACTGTTTCTGCTCGTACAATTCTGATACTCCTAGATGCGATGATGTACTGTGATCATTCAAACATCCCATGAAATGTATGACGGTAATGTTCAGTCTACACACGTAAAAGTTTGGGAGAACTGCAGAGCATCGCAATACATCCTTCTTTTTCTACCCTGACATTTCAACCCTCAATCCTGTGTACTTAATCCGAATGCAACCGAACATGTTCAATAAAATTTAAGTCATGTACATACACATGGAAGAATGGATGAAGGGTATTATTAAAGTTAAATTTCTTGTACACAGTCTTTGCACCCAATATGTACTTTGCCTTTTCATTATTTAAGAATTACGTCTTTCGGTAGTGTTGTGGGTGTCTAGGCAAGAAGAGCAAAAAATGTCTTGAACTTGTATACTCTTCTTCTACCACGATCGTGTGAGTAGCTCATCCCTCATTATTTCCTGTACAGGATTCTTCAATTCCTATTACATGTACACCCAAACGAAAAGCCTTCTTAAGGGGTTTTTGACTTTTTGCCTAATTTATCACATTCGATGGGTGATGATGCGTTGTCCGAAGGAACCAAAGCCTCGATGGCTGTGGTGAAGACAAATGAATTTACATTAAAATGCAAATATCCCTCCAATACAGCTACTCTATCTTGACGGCTGATCGGTAATTTTAATTTTTAAAATAAATAGCAACACAAGAATAAATTAAGACGCGAAATAATGAAGAAGGAAAATTCAAACTACCAGGAAGGGTGTCTCTGTCTAGTTACCGGTGTGTGTATACTGGTATAATATTTTACTGTTTGTGTATCTCGGGGATGTCTACACTATCTAGTTAATTTTCTAGACGAGCATGGAAGGAAAGATAATAAAACGACCAAGCTTCATCTCCTGTCAAATATTTATTTATATTCTCTCGTACATTCCATGCAGTTGTTCTGGCAGAGTGCAGACAAGACAAAGGCCTTCTTCACGTTTGCGCATCTATACCCACAACAGGAGAACATTAAGATAGAGAACAGGGTGGTGGTGGTGGTGATGATAATGAAAAGTTCGTAAAAATTTATTTATAAATCCTAATTACATCTGGTTACTTTCTTAAAATGGAGCTTATAAAGTAGATCTATTGTCTAAAAAATATATATATATGCACCTATATTTTATATTGAAGTGGATCCACCACGAAATGACCAGAGATTAGGGCCTTGCATATATGTACAAGTATAAGACCAATAAAATAAACGGGGTACTGCAGAGGTTCCATTTTTATGTACTCATTGTTTCAACTTGGCGTTCTCGGACAATTCACCACATGAATACAGAGGGAAGAGAAGAGGAACGAGGGAAATAAATTCACTATTTAGGGTATAAAATGCTGAAAGGGTTTGAAACGTCTTCCTTCATTGCCTTCGTTTTCACTGTTTCTCTATGCAGTCGTGGCTACCATGTGTTTATTTTCAACCCGCTTTCAGTCAGCTACACTTGACTTGTCAGATTATCCCAATCCACCTACCTGTTCCTCCACTCGTACAAAATTACACTACCAGGGGAAATATATTGCCGATATACATGAACAGACACTCGGCCGGTACTACCTTTAGTTCGGCTGCACATGTGTACATATGCCCCCATGTATGCATTAGATAGTTCAACAAAAACAAATCCACAAAAAATTAAGTATTTCCAAGGCATGTAAAAAAGCGAAAGGTTTGTTTTGAAACCGAAGTCTTTTATATTCTTAGGTACAACAACTAAAGTCACCTCTATGTATAAATATATTGGTGCGAGTATAACTTGTCTAACGAGACAAGTTGGTGAACTAATGTGTACCCTTTCAATTTACACAGAATGATGAATCCATATGCGTATGTAAATAGAAATAGTATACACACACTACACATGAGTTCCAGATTGCCCTCAAAGGAAGTTTTACTATAGGTATGTTCATTTCAATGTCATACTGGCTATATATAAAAACAAGTTCATATAAAACGTCGTTTAGACAAATCACATTCTAACAAGAGGTTTCTCACTTATTCTCCTCCAATTATTTTTGTTCAGGGAAAGGGTTAGTCAATTGAAAAATTATACTGTCCTGGTATCATTAAATCATATTGGTTCGGAATAGTTTTTACATTAAAAACTAGATTTGGCATAGATATAACAATCCTTAAACACAATAATTTACCAGCACCACACCGTTTTGCTTTTTCAAGCATTCCTGAATTCGATTTTGGGTCAACAGCAGGATTTATGTGATGGGTACAAGGAAATTAAAGAAAATAGTTTTACACATGTGTGTACACGTAGGTACCTACATTCATTACCGCATTCATTCTGTGACTGCTTAATCAGTCCCGGACTTATCCTTGTGGCGTACCCAAATGACCACCAACAAAACACCAAAAAGATAAACAGGAAAGACGGTCACCAAACCTCCTGCAGTTTTTGGCGCTGCTACTTTCTCAGACACTAAATTTGATACAGTGTATATATGTATCTACATATAAAAATTTTAATCTCAGTATAATGTCGCTTTAAATTGTTTCAAGTTTATATATCATGGCGACCAACAATTTTTCTCCCGTTTTATAAATAGCTTGGTGCACGGCATTAAGCATAGGAGGGTATGAACCTTTATATCCAATTCACAATGTCACTGCCAATATCCTTCACATCTACAAATAGGATTTACTACCTGCACGCACGCTTCCTTCCCTGAAGTTAAAAGCAATTGTAAATGTTCCACCTGTAAGGTCTTACTATTTCCAGGATTCACTTCAATTCTACCTGACGGGAATTCGTAGAATTCATCAAATCCATTTAAGACTAGACAAAATTCAAGGATTTCCAAGCACTTGAATACAATTATATGGTAAGCTCAATGCAGCCGAGATACCGACCTCCTGTGAATGCATGTGATTTCGTACTTACCATTACTAGGATGGCATAAAGCTATTTTTCGGAATTGAAACTGCAATTCTGTCTAGCCGATGAACATAAATAAGCAGTAAACAGTGCCACAGAACGAGCAAATCCCACCAAACCAAACTGACGCAAACACTGAAATAAGTTCATGACATGAAATCCTGGACTGAATCAATTTGTGACAGCAAATAATGTATGTATCTGATCTTTACTCTTCCTATCCCAAAATGAGTGAATGAACCCCGGCAAGTAATAAAAGTCAATCAAAGTAGAATTAATCGCGCACATGCCCTGCACAGCTAATAGATGCTAGTTCGCACCCCACAAAGAATACATTACCACAAGTTCGCTGAGCTTGAAATTGGTAAATAACTAATACCGTATTTGTAAATAAGGGAATCACTACAAGCGTATGGTTGCGTAAGTATGATTACGGAAGCTCAACCATGGTATTATAATAACATGAATAGGGCTGTCATATTCGTCAGTCTAATCAGGAGGTTCCAAATATTTTGTGAAAGGTGACGACTGTAACCATCTGGTTTGGTTGAAAACAACGGATTGCAAAAAATAAAAGATAATAACCCTACAATTTCCATGTAAAACATTTTTTGTTTATAGGGCTTTAATCATCATTGTAAAAGAATCCATGTGAGAAAACCTTGCATCGGATTACACCACTATCATATTATTCTACCTTACATTACACTTTAAAAAAGTTGATGAACTGCCTACACCTTCATATCCAGCAGTAAATGAAACTCTATGCATGATGTGGTACAGTACATGCACCTAGCCTTAGCAGCTTTAGTATATATGGATGCACATGGTGCCAAATGGCTAACGAAACACATTATCAAAAAATTGGATTCAAAAAGGTCAAAAGATACGATTTGCGTGAGATTTCCGCAACAGGCTTCACCATAATACAATGATTTCATTCAGATTTTTTGTAATATACGTCAAAATGCAGAGAAATTCTCAGGAAATTCAGACATTGCATGTCATCCAGCATCGGCCACTTGGTTCAGCCCATTAATCTCTGCACAGGGCTGCATTCATATGTATGCATGACTCCGGATATTACTCAAAATATGACCAGGATGCTTATATATAACGGGAAATAAATGAAGTAAAAGTGAATTTTATGTTCATAAAGTATAGTATACAATCTGTGTCATAAATCCTTGTCGTAAATGCCCGTGTATGATCAAGGGTAACTTCAAAGACAGTGCCAGAGCCAAAGTACCTGATGAAATCATGGAATATTGAGGGAAAATTGAGGAGCTGAATGCAATGACTTATAAATTATCTCTATGTATCTACCTATGTAAGCACACAAAGAGTTTCACAATCATGCTCGATAGCAAATAATAGCATGTCATAAACCGGATAAATGTCCGACTAGACAGTAGACAGGGTATCTACATATAGATATACAGCAACCTTGCCGCAAAAACCTTAATCTTATAAATATTTATGTATGCTAAACCCATTATTTACCCGGCTCCTCTTTTTGCCAAATAACATTGCTCATAAAACTACATGGGTGCATGCTATATTTGCTCCTGAAGCTACAAAAATGACTGCAAGACTTCAGATGAGGGAATTAACTTCCGACGAAAAACAAAGGATTTTTAAAGGCAATTCCCTTGCTATTTAATTACGGACGATAGGACGAAGTTCCCACAAAAAGTCTATATGGCCGAATAATTCACAGGAGAATCTAATCCTCCCAAAAATAAATTCTCAAGCGGATACTATAACAAGGAAAATACAAAAAAAGCATCTACCACTCATGTACATGTAATTTGAAGCGTAACCACACCACAAGAGCTACTAACTAATCTCATTAAGCATAATACTATTAAATTCACATATAATATCTGTATATTCTTATTACCTAACAGGGCTATCGCCAGAATCCAAAATCTGCACTTGTTCTCCATATTCCTTCTTGAGAAGATAATCTTCCTTGAGATGATAATCTTTTGTGTTGTCAAGTTGATACTTCCGAAACTTCCGAGAGAGTCAGAGAAGATGAGTAACTTCCAAAATTACAAATGGTCACAGGAGACTGAGATACAGAGACGGGCACAATCCCAACCGTAGAATCCACTATTAGAAGGTAAAAAACAAGATCACCAAACGGAAGTCAGCAATAACCAATATTTTCGAAGATGTCCGACAATCCGTCCTCGTTTAGTATACACACTTGTTTCCGCTTATCTATAGAGAGAAACGACCGTCAATGCCCGAATAGTTACTGTTATGTATATATTCCCCTTTGTGTATATATATTTAATACAATGATCAACAAGGAACAGGTTGCTCTTTTTAGACCACCGAAGTTGTATCCAGCTTATATACTTAATAAAAAATTCCTAATTGTTTGTGCAAAGCCCCAAAGTGCGGGAAACCTTGCTATTACAATGATTTTTTTAGGTATGGTGTCAGTATTATATCCTCGCAGCCCTTGTTTTAATCCTCACAACAAAAACTCCAGCTCAGTATCAAAGAAGCAGTATAGTAGCAGCGGATATCCGTATAAATAACACTGTTGTTGACTCTGTACGAGGGAAATCAAGGTATAATATATGCACTTCCAACGGAATTGAACACTTATTATATTATTATACAATATAATCGTGTGCTCTTTGGTAGGAAAAATACTTTATTAAATATAAATATGTATATACGGAATGGAAATGAGACTTACGTGCCTTTTTCAAAACTCTATCTCAAAAAATATATATGTATGTATATACTAAAAGTAATCTTTGCACACACAAAACGAAATCCCCGATTTGAGGACTTGTCAAATAAAAAACGCGAGAGAGGACAGAATTCCAGTCAAATATATTGAAGGGTTGAGAGCACACTGCTTTAAGCTTTAGTTTTGTAGTAATGACCCTCTACTATATCTCGGTTAATTTAAGTATTCCTCACTATACTTCACTCATTCCATCAGAGAAGGAATATAATGTACACGTATATTAGAGATATATATTTGGAAGGTTGATGGTGTTCAGAGTAGTACAAGAAGAAGGAGAGAAAAACGGATGGAAGTTCAAGTCTTTGTAGTTTCCAGAGCCTTTTTAGAAATTCGTCAAGTATACAAGAGTATGTACGTGTATATGTTATAGCGGAGTTTAATACTTTGACAGCCACTACGAGTGGTTCGTGTGTGCTTATTATACGCGTGTGCTTTTCGGTTACTCCACTCGGCTGCTTCCTTTAGCCGTAAGGAAAGTATTATATTGAAGGCAAAAAGACCCAAGTCCTTAGAATTCACATATAAACGCCACGGAGTATACGGAGAGTGTGTGCGAGAGGCAAAAACTACCAACAGCAACTGACTCTCTCTCTTGATTTCTGTGTGCGCTGTGAACAAACGCACTACCAATTCCAAACGTATATTTCTCAGAGAGCCTTTACTTTTAGGAGACGAGTCATAGCACTGCAAGCAAGCCTTGTGTGAGAGTCATAGCATACTTCCAACTCCAAGCATGAGCTTCAGAGCTTGTGAGAGTCATAGCATACAAGCTATACAAGCCTTTTATGAGATAGTCATACATAACATACAAGCTACTATACAAGCCTTATGAGCATGATAGCATACAAACTAAAGCATTGCAAGCTTTAAATGAGAGTCACAGCATTACAGCACACACACACACAAGCAATACATAGCTAAGCTGTAAGCTAAGGGAGAGAGAAATCAAATTGTGGAACGGTAGGGTGAAGAAGGGAAGAATTGTAGAGAGACGGCAACGGCAAAGATGGGTTCTCTTGGGTCGGTTAGGCTCGACGGTCGGAAACGAGCATTCGTACTCACTCGCCCTGCTCGTATCAAGTCCCTCAATAGTCTTCATACTTCACTGTTTCACCCGCACACAACAACATAGAAGCTTCATCATAGAGTATGTATATGCCTTGAGCATGGAATAGGGAGTTGTGTAGTGAGCTACTCATATATGTATACTTGCCTCGCTGCCTTTAGGTTCAATGCAAAGGCGTGGCCCCCCTAACCAGAAGTGGCGTCTCGTAAAATTCTTGCATAGCGTCCTGTGTGTGCTTCCTTGACTATTATTATGTAGGTACGTTTTTCGGACTTGGAACTTGAAAGCAGACATAAATCCTCATTCCCGGGTTCCGAGAGTATATTGAAAATCCTGGAATAATTACGACCGAGTTTTTGAATTTTCACTTCCTTTCTCATAGATTGCAGGTGAAGGAGCACATTTATTTTTCATGAAACTGTATTATGGCATTTTATAACGAAGTTTCTCTTCTCTTCCCTAACTCACAAATCCACATGCTCCACAATAGGAACGAAGAATGGATGATGGTTGTAAAAAGAAGATGTACCTTCGCTATTGTCGTTGTGGTTCTATGTAGTATACTTGCGTTATACATAGGGAATACGTATGTATGATAATGTAGGAGAGTGATGGAAGATGGAGTATGTACATAGAGATACTTTAAGGTTAGTACGTATACGTATACACACGCTCAGGTTTTGTGACCGTTCGAAGCATCATCATGGAAGCGAAGGGAAACAAGCAGGCTTTGAAGCCCAAGGGCTGTGGATATTCAGGCTTCCTCTCTGTTGTGCATGTACATCCTATGTATAAAAGGTTTGTAATACCAAAACCAAAGTATGACAATATGCATTGCACGATTAGGCATTACAGGTAGTATATTACCTGTTGTGAGTACACCTTTGTATTGATGGGGTCAGTATGTATGTCTATATATTCCATTGTTTCCACGGGACTTTTGGTTTTTAGTCAGACATTTTGACTCAAACGTTGGTGAAGTTGTTGTGAGCATACAGGTAAGTTTGCTGTATATAATTGAAGGTGAATTCATTATATTACCTACATTACGTGCAGACCGGTACGTTAGAATGTACTTTTATACACTGTGGGATGTGTTGTTTGTTGTGCTGGTGGATTGGATGGAGATGGAAGTGTGTATACTTTCGGCCGGTAAAAATGTATATGTATGTTCAACGAGTCTCAATCCATTTTAGACTAGTTTTTTTATGGACATACTTAAAGGTTTTTGCACTATCTAGTGTGTATGTAAGGTATCTGCGAGTGAGGTTCAAGTACGAGCAAAGTAAGTTTTTCAACCAAGTAAATGTACGTAGAAGAGGAAGGTAAGTATATATTGAATGGATGAAGCAAGTTACAACAATAAGTGAGACAAGCGTTTTTGTGTGGTATTTTCACATGGCTTAACGGCTACATCATGTTTTGAAGCTTAAGCATGTACAGGTATGATCGTGGCATAAACCTTCAAGTAGGCACCATAAGGAGGAAGAAAAATTATGAAAGATATAGTTTGATAGAAAAGCTTTTAGTTCTAAATCCAAGTTGAAAATTACGTTAGTAGTATTGGGAATTCAGGTACTTTGTTGCCACGGGTACGGTACTTAATGTATTTATTACTTTTGATGCTTGCAGATTGTTAGTTTGCACAAGTTTACATTGGAAAATGTGCTGTAAAATTAGTCAAAATACTTGTAGACTGATAAAGATTTGACTTGAGGTGTATCTATGTATATGTATGTAAGTACTTGGTAGGATAATCCTCTTGGACGGCTTGCCATACCTGTTTGTGTATGAGTGCATTTACACCTTTAAGGACACGCCGTGGTGTCAAAATCTTGACAACCTGACGCTATCTTTCCAGGAGCGCTCTACCGTTTTATTTTCAGACCTGTAATAAAATCATTCTGTGGCCACTGGACATGTCTGCCATATTAAACTGCGTATCTACGCCTATGCATGTAGACCTTCGTGCCTAGAATTGAATAATAACAGTTTTTCTAGCTAGACCCTCTCTCAGCTATCAAGTTGCGGCAATATAATAACTTTCTTTATTTAGTGGAATCCAATTTGATGACGGGGGAATTTCGATTTAGTAATTTCCGGTTATCGAATTTTTTTTACAAAACTTGTATTTGCAAGTGTTGGTTTCTCTTAGCCGCTCAATGGTTGATCTACAAAGCGGAGTGGATTATATATAGGTAACTTGTAGAGTAGAAACATAACTTGGCCAGAGTGAATTTTCTAGAACAGTTTTTTTCTAGAACACTTGCAAACTCCTACATACGTATCTGAATTTCTGAATACAATATTAAGTATCTAATGGCTTCAATCCGCTTGAGACAACGCATTGTATTTTCTGCTGATGGGTTACTTTCTGAAAGTATCATTATTATTTCATGTTGCTATCGTATGGACTATGTTTTAAGCGAATAATAAAAAGAAAACACATCTGGTCGATACTGTAGAAAGATAGAACAGACGAATAGGAATAAGTGAGCATAATTATTACTGCTTTACACTAAGTTACTGAAATGTTTTTACCACATGGTTGGTTGGTCCGACGGTATTTATTGTTTTTATTTCGTGTTTCAACCCTTCCTTCCTTTTGTATGTCAGTGTAGTAATTAAGTGAAATATTGTGGAGACAATAATAAATGGTCGTTATCACCTCCTTTTATAATGAGAATGATACCGTAAGGCTGCCTCTGTAATTTGTACAATATGATTGCCTACGATCGTGTCCACTGTTGCGCTGATTGTGCATAGGGAGAGAGATCTTAAGATACTGGGAAAATGACAGAAAACACATCTTCGGCGATTTCTGTAGATTACTGGCAGACTCCAAAAAAATAATTGTTCATACAGATACGCTTATCTCAATGTATAAGGCAACTATACGCGGAGTTTTGACATTTGTTTTACAAATAAACAAACATTCTCCAAACCTTACGGATAGATTAATGGATGGCTGTACACGGCATAGAGAAACAATTATAAACAAGTGGGCGAAATAAAACAGAATATCTTTAGGCTACAAATTTGATATGAGTTGTAATAAAATGTACAACCTGTTGTGTCTCTTTTTGCTACGCTGTCAAATGCACGAAGCTCATAGGGTTCCTCTTCTATGTGCATATAATTATTATAGGCACTCAAAGAGGACACGAAAATCGGAATAGTTAGAGACTCCTGTCTACAAAGACAATGCCTTCTTCTGTTCTTCTTGTTCTCGACAATCATTAATCTTATTTGATCTACAATGTCAGTCAGAGAGCTGCACACGTACCTTACGGAAATTGAAGTGTGCATTATTACTCGTTTATCGATGGTATGATCCATTATCGAAGGTTATACTTTCAGTACCTATCCTAAAATTATTCGAATAGTTCTAAATTGTATAAGTCCCTGACATTTGAGAAAAGCAATGTCAAATTGCAAGGATATGTATGAATGTTTGAAAGAGAGGAGGACAATGGGTCAGATAGCTTTCTACTCCCGCACAGTAATTTCAAGGAGCAGACGTCTCTTAAAGTAACCAGTGGCAGTGTAGCAAATACGGCAATCATCTAAATTTTCCAATCCCAGATTCATTACAGCCTCAAGAAGGTTATTACAGTATAATTGGAAAGCAATTTTGCTCCCACATGCATGAAATATTTGGTAGTAATTCAAATATGAATGTGTACATACACAAATAAATGCTTTCGTAGACCAATGTACATATGTCAGTGTGTATTGAAGCTTATAGAGTCTGGGTACATCAACTAAATCTATACACTGTTGGTCGCAAAACTCCATTTTCTTTCTGTTAATGTATGCCCTTCAAATATGGAAAGGCTAACTGAAAGGAAGTAGCAGATATCCCACATTATACCAGACTTTCATTAAACCCAGGTATGTGTCTGCAGGATGGATCAATTAGTTAAGTTATAAATGACAAGCAGTTGGAAAGGAAAGCAGGAATAATTCATTTTACACTATGTGAAGTTTAAAAATAGACCATATTTTTCACAATCACGTACACTGTAATGATAGCTAAACGACTTGGTTACATTAAACTGGTGCAGTCATAAATAGTAACCGAACTTTGGGAATATTTATATTTTATTTACCGATGCGATTCTAATGGTTATTTTATAGTTGAACCGATATAGTGCCGATACCAGTCTATATGTAATAGGTATGCAGAGCCACATACAGCTTTGTTTATACTTGATTCCCATCATCAGCATAATGGGAGTACAAATGGAGAAGTGCAATGCTGCAGTATCCGTCTGGTTTCAATAAGTGACAGCTGCGTGAGAAAAAATAATTTCCGTTATACATTTATTCATGAATGAAACCATACTTGCATTATTGTGACCTCTGCCTTGAAAGTAGAAGTGAAAGGCAAGCTAGGAATTCCGATATTGTGGTTATTACCATTGATAAAGTGATATCGACTCTGCAATAATTTTCGCTGATGACAGGCTTTAGTGAGCTCTGAGATGAGAGCTCTCATGCCTGTTAATGTCTTGAGACATTAGCGCTCTTAAATTGGCAAGAGAGACTCTCAGAAGATAAAACTGAAAGCATGGGATAAATTTGTTCATGTGGCAAGCTGTCATGTCATGTGTATCTGTAACATTTTTTGGATTCTGAACTTCTCACAACCAACTGGTTACTATTTTTCAAGTTACGCGAAATTTATAAAGTGACAACAACAAAGTTAACCGCGTCCGGAATATACTTGCTGCATACATACATATATTGTAACTGATTGTTGCAATTTCATGCTTGATATCTTCTTACTATATGGGGCAAATGGTGTTATATTATGAACTAACAATAACACGTAACAAAAAGTACATTTAGAAGCTTTTATCTCGCCAGCCTCTTTTGTTTTGAATGCTACCTCCGCAAAAGTATTGAGTTTCAAGTTTTAGAGGAAATTCAATCTTAAAGATGTATTTATATATTTACCATCTTCTACTGGCGCCCAGTAGTTACACAGGAAATGTTTATTCCAAACCTTTGGTTTATCTCTGTATATTTTGCAAAATTATTCATGTATATTTGCAAGTATAGCGCCTAGTCATCAGTTCATTCTTAAAGGTGAAGGTGTATACAGCTTCACGAACAAAAGCTTTGACCAAGCTGACAGTGCGATGCAAATTCTACAGCTGCTCCTTTTGTGTAATGGTTACAAAGCACAGTTATTTTTAAAGAAGTCTAACGTAAGTGCCAGTGATTACGACAAGCATTTATGTCTTTACACAAAGAATATAATATGCATGTGTGGATTTAGTTACACAAATTACATGTACATGAACCGTTTCTAGTACCTGTAGATCCTATATATGTAATAATTTATGTATATCTACCATACTTAGACTTTTATATTTATTGACTTTACGTGTTCAGTTATGAGTATATGGTCTTGGGTTGGATTGACAATCAACGTGCTGAATGGGTTTTTTGCCGGGTTGTATAATATTTCGTCAACGGAAATCTGTATCTACCCTATTTATATGCAGTACTTCAAGGGTGTTGCATTCGTTGGTATTTATAAATCCATATGTATCAGCCAAATGCATAAAAGCTTTCTGAAGTAAATACATAGAAGAAACGGATCCGGACGTATTGAAAGCCATTAGGCAAAACGAAGGGATGATGTCGAAACAGTCACATTTAAATATCATTCCACAGTCATTTGCTCTGGTTAATTTTGTACACATTTGATGCAATTGTTAGGGTACAATGCACCAGTTTTACATAATTATATACCTATATACAATAAATACCACGATATGGATGAAATCGTTGAAATGTGTTTCGAAACCGAGGATGGAAAATCTTGTGGATTACTGGGACAGAAAGGCTCATCAACAAGTGATAATGACATCACATACTGACTCAGTTAAATTTTTGGTGGCGAGCCCATATAGCCTACAGCTTGAAATAAATGCTCTCACACATGAATTCCACCTCGGATAAACATTAGTTTGGCATGTATTGCCATTTGTCGTGTTAACGTTCAATACTAAAAGACCCTCATTAGGTATTCCGGAAAATATCCTTACAAGCGATTCAAACAACAACTTTCACTGTCATTACTATATACGTTCATATGGCACTTGGAATGACCAACAATTTAGTGGTACAAATATGTCGTTATGCCTGGCATTTCAATGCAAAATAAAGTTGAGAATAACTACAATAGGAAATTCCTCATTGTTAGGACTGGCAGCTTTGTACTTCATCCTGCAGTTTCTGAGGTACATAATAATGGTGGAGATACTTCATATTGTTAACTTGAGTATGGCTGGATAGGTCGTTACGAGTCATAACTTTGCGACCCATTCGCCTTGTTTTGTACTTCACTAATAATAAAAGAACTCGCGGTTCAGCCTCACTTTACTCTTCAATCACCACCATTCCTTCCCTCGAAGTTAAGTATGGTTATGTATGCCTGTGTCTATATAATGAAGTCTAATATAAATTTAAGTTCAATCTTGAGTCAACGAAATAATAAACGTCAAGATGTACTTAATTCTTGCACGCTATATTGTCATATTATACTTATGTGTGTGTGTGTGTGTCATTTGCTGTGCTATGGGCACGTCCAAAATGTTGAGTACAAGGTACTTTACATAACAGTAAAGTACTTTATTAGTTTTTTCGTATGCATGCCACAACATTGACTAGCTCATTTGATATCGTACAAGAAAATCGAAGCAGAGAGCTCGCTCATGCTGAAAACGTTTTCCAGCTGTAATAAATGACACACCACTACACTATTGTGAGGGATTTTTATTTAAATATAAATATAGCTATAGGGAATTCTGTGAAATAACTTCAATCTGAACTACTAGCAGTAGGCCTGCGCTCATAATAATTACTCACACAAGCCCTTGCATTGTGCATTGTATTTTGGTTTATGGATTTAAATGGTAATAGTATAGTAGTTGACTTCAACTCTGCGTGCCCTGGCTATGTGGAGCACTCGGTTGAAGCCACTAACTTTGGTATGCCGCACAGTTATAAATTAGTTTCAATTATATTTTCAACATTTTTTTGCTTCTTCATTGCATTTATCAATGAATGCTATCAAGCTGGTTTTGGGAACGAGCGATTCAAATGGCTATTTACTGTAACCCGACTATGTCAAATAATGTATGTATTAATTTGGTGATCTATGTTTAACACAGATCTCAGCAATGGCACCAACTACTGAACTGACAAAATAAAACTTTCATATGAATATAAGTAACATACGTTTGAATGAATATACATGTGTATTTGTATAGGAATAGATGCATGTATGTTTACCGTCTTGCACTTATAATTTTAATGTAATAATTGAATTCACCAAAATTCTTCAAGCGTACTTCACTAACAAGCTTATCAAATAGCAGTGCTAATTATGTAATTATGAACAAAATTGTATTTACATTGGATTGACTTTCTATTTATTTTGCTGAACTCCAGTGACTTCTGACTCGATCTCTACTTAATCTGAGAGATTACTTTGTATACTTATACATACATGTTAACAAAGTTTGAGTTCATTATTTCGTGTAGAAATTACTGAAAGATTTTACCATTGTGTTTACACAGTTATATATGTATACATACGAGCTGTTATGGGTGTTATACATATCTCTCTATACGGCACAAGCTCAAGTGCGCGTGAAGAAGAATTAGTGATTGAATATTGAAAATGTATGTGAAGACATGTTGACTAATGCTTACTCAGAGTTTTTTATTCACTTCTGCGTCAAGGAAGTAACTATACTATTCATCCATTATTCAGTGGAAGATTATATTCTGGTAAGAAAAGTAACGGTGCTGTATCGATTACAAGTGAATATGTCCACTATAATGAATCATCAATGTGCCCAACGTCGTCAATTATGACTGATGCATCAATGATGGAGGCGCCTGCAAACACTTGTGGTATGTTACGTACATACAATACCTACATTTAAGAATGGAGAATGATTCATTTTGCAATTTATTATTGTTCCAATCGAAGACGGCAAGATGTGAGTTGGGAGAAGAAAATAATTATTCCTTGGAATACTTTTGAAATAATGCTGAAAATAACGGGAAAGCAAGCCTAAACAAAGGAGATGAAAGACCAGATTACAAATAATTAAGCATACTCATCGATGAATATCCGAAGCGTTACACTTGGCTAATTGACTTAGAAAGTTGTTTGCCAAAAGGTTTTTAGCTTCTATATTTGAGGAAATTAGCAATTTTCAACAAAACTGCACATGCAAGACCAAATGCATGTATGTACACTGTAATGCGTGCAACTTATTACAAAAACATACACAGTAATAAGTATATTAAGTACACGTATGAGTTCAACAACATACACAAAAAAGCCAGCCCGTTGTCACTGTTGATTACACGTAATGAAGTTTTAATAACATAGAAGTATATGAATCCTGTTATCCAGTTGGAATCGGCCCTGGTGACCTATTGTATTGATTACCATGAACTTGTAGTAGTGTAAATAAGGCATTAATAATTTCTTGTTAGTGCTACTGACTGACAGCATAGATATTAGGAAGATTGGATTAAAAAAGTAGTACAATCTCTTGTGAAACGAGCCCATAAAAATACAAATTTAATATTGTTGATCGGGGAAATTATACAGGAGAGGTATTTATTACCGCAACATAAAATGTCAAGTACAGGAGATACGCCTGCATTTCCGACTCAAACGAGCAGATCCCTTTTGCTGCTGCATTCGATGAAGTTTAATAACTGCGCTCAAGTGTGAACTCTTTCATTCATATCTAACAACGTATCCCAACTCTATCGATGAGCTTTATTTCTTTTATGTATGGATCGGTACTTCGTGATTACTACGTGATGGGGGAAGTTGCATAGTATAAATCCCCTGGATTTTTGAATAATATGCACACCTTTCATATACAGTTATGTACAGAAAGGTTTGCGCTATGCTTTTTAGTAGATAGAACAGAATCCCATCAGAAAAACTGGTGATTCATCTGATATCCGTGCAAATTCTTTCTACCAATTTTTGTCTCTGAGGTGGTAACAAGTTTGCACTTTGCTAAAAAGTTACAGTTACACGTCGAAAAAATCAAGCCCTTTCGCGGTTTTGTCTTAAGCTCCTTTCCTCTCTGCGGTTAAATTAAACTCATTGTCAAGCATCTTTAACTTCTCGCTTTGAAGGCAGGATACAATTATTGCATTTTCACAACTATTAAGAGTTTTTCATTGCTCTGTTACTGTTACGCTAAATTGTGTCGCAAATGACGTCCTCACTAATGGTAAACCATCAACTACATACCTGTGATGCCTCAAGTTGGTTAAAATGCCAGTACGGAGGAATTTTTTGTCTTAATCCACTGTAACTACATGTCTTGGGTATATAAAATTTAAGCATAATCCAATTAATGGAAGCATATCTTTCCCGAAGCTATTTGCACAACTTGATTAATTTTATATCTCCAAGTTTATTGATTTAAAATGCAGTCCTGTTATGATTTTAGCTCTAAATTTTATTTCCTGTAAAGTTACAGTAAACATTCAAATCAAATACTTATTTTGTTCCTTAAATCATTGTTCAAGCTAAGTAAATAACATGCATAGCTAATTTTGTTTTAGCCATAACGGAACTTTGTAGTTACACTGCAAAATGCCTGCTTGATCAATTTTTGCACTGCGATGTTTAACTTGCTTAACTTGACTTATGGTGGAGCGTATCCGCATTTTAAAGGGTATTGTTTAGGACACTAAAATGTTGTTGTTATGTTCCTTTGAACAATGTATTTGTGCAATATCCTGTTGCATGAGTGAAAAACTACATTAAGCACGTCGTTAAGGTCGTTATATTTAAATAAACAGTTGTCATTACACTATACTCCAATTCTTAAATATAGCTTCGACAAATAGAGATTACTTATTTATTTATGATTCATTCAGCGCAAATTTCTGGATTGTGCTTGCTCACATCAACACTGCAATGGTATGGTAATGGTGCAATGTCATTGTCAGGTCAGTCGATTATAGCACTTGATGATTCATGTCAGTAAGAATGATTTACAACTTGTTCTATGCGTACATACACTAGTTCCCATAATAACAATATAGGTAAGTCACAACTGTAGCATTAGCAGGAGAGTAGGCTGAAAGTTAGTTGCAAATTGATTATATTTATTGTTAGCGCCATCTTTGTCGTTGCTACTAAAACAGCGAACTTTGACTTAAATATTGTCGCAACTCGCAACAGAACATTATAATTATAAAATAAGGAAGTACTTAAGCTCAGAAGCATTATCTACTTATTGTCGTTAATGAATCATTACTTGTCTTATGTGAGCTATCCATTTAATTTATCCCAAAAACATTACCGGAAAAATAATGACACACGTTTAGCAGTAGATAATATAGTGGTACTTTATGGAATGGTTTATACATATTGGTTTGGATACACTGAGTTTGCTAATCCAATTAACTTGTGTAATTACTCATTGCCATGATCTCTACTAACTGTCTTAACACTCATTTCACTGTAACTGAAATGTCTCCGAATTCAGGAAATGCTCCTGGGCTACCTGCCGATGGATTTCTAGCGGCAACGGGACTGAAGCTTGATTTATTTATGCGAAGAAGTCTACTTTTGTACATCTCTGCTAGTATTTTCTGCCGATGCCGAGGTGGCTGAAAAAGAAAAACGCGATCACTACAAGTCGCAATTGTAGTAAAGCCATGGAAATACATTTTATGCATATTTATATTTAGTAAGGTTTACAAATTCGCCATTCTCACTTAATGAATTTCTGTAACTTGGTGCATTGTGCATTTATTTTTATACATTGTATATGATCGTTTTGCATTTTTACAAGGGATCTTATGCATTTATGTAATTAATTTCCTTAACTAGGCTTTTGATAGCAGTCAATTCAGAAAATCATCCTTGTGTACTTTTAAAAACGAAAGAGCAACTTTATCTTTCAGGTTTGTTGCTGTTATTTTTTGTCTTAATCCACTGTAAATGTGAGTTAAGTATATTAAATTTAAGCATAATCCAATTAATGAAAGCACATCGTTCCCGAAGTTATATGCACAACTTGATTAATTTTATGTCGCCAAGTTTATTGTTTTGATAAT
Organism: Lipothrix lubbocki; assembly: GCA_034696945.1. Classification (NCBI taxonomy): domain Eukaryota; kingdom Metazoa; phylum Arthropoda; class Collembola; order Symphypleona; family Sminthuridae; genus Lipothrix; species Lipothrix lubbocki. Next base: position 104,352 of record JAQGAK010000238.1, read on the forward strand.
GCAAACCTGTTATGATTTTAGCTCTAAATTTCATTTCCGGTATAGTTACAGTAAACATTCAAATTAACTGCACTTATTTTGTCCATTAAATAATTGTTCAAGCTAAGCAAATAACATGCATAGCTAATTCTGTTTTAGCCGTAAAATAACTGTAGCATCAGCAGGAGTGTAGGCTGGAAGTTAGTTGCAAATTGAATATATTTATTGTTAGCGCCATCTTAATTGTTGCTACTAAAACAGCGACATTCGTTGACTTAAATATTGTCGCAACTCGCAACCGGGCAACCGAACATAATTAAAATAAGGAGGTACTTAAGCTCAGAAGCATTATCTACTTATTGTCGTTAATGAATCATTACTTGACTTGATGAGGTGAAATATCCTTTAATTTATCCCAAAAACATTACCGAGAGAATAATATTACAAACTTTTAACATTAGACAGTGCATAGGTACATGTGTGATTACTCATTGTCATGATCTCTACTAACTGTCTTAACCCTCATTTCACTTTAAGTGACTGCTTGTAGCTCATCGCTTTGGTGATTCACAAGAATTGAACTGCCAATTTACACTTCAGATACTGACGTGGAATAAGAATGAATAAAGGGCTCACGAAGAAGCAGCTCCCAAATGTCAACTAAGTTGCTGATAGAAAAAATTTCGACAAATGTTAAACTTTATTGTTAAAATAAATAAATAATTTTTAGCCATTATGGCTAAAAGTGGCATATAATAAGGCACAACAAGATTGTTAATATAATACTGGACATTAGTTTTTGCCTTTAATGAAAATGCCCGCAGACTCTACTTTCACCTCTCCGAATTCAGGAAATGCTCCTGGGCTAGCTGCCGGTGGATTTCTAGCGGCAACAGGGCTGGAGCTTGATTTATTTATGCGAAGTAGTCGAGCATCTCTGCTAGTATTTTCTGCCGATGCAGAGGTGGCTGTGAGTATGCTAGTCATTGGATCGTCAACTTCGATACTTTTGGCTGATTTCATCCTTTGAAGTTGAACGTGCAAGCGAGCTTCTTGTTCCCGCAGGACTTCCATTTGATTTTGAACCTGACCAAGTCTGTCCATTAAATATCGTACTTGATAATTTTCAGACGAAGGACTGTAGTTTTCATCCTCTGTCTCCCTGGATTCATCCTCCTTTGGTGGCAGGCCAACTGGTCTAGGAGGCCTAGGAGCTGGAGGTGGACGAGTATGAACGAAAACAGCTTGCGCGGAACATGATAAACCTGATTTCAATTCAAAGAAAACATGTATGTTGACATTGTTGATTGACAAAATAAAAATGCAGGACATTGAAGCTGTTTCTGTTATTTACCTTGTCGAGAAGGATTTTGAGTAATGCAAATTTCAAAATCTTGTTTGCCGATATCGTTTTCTGTCTTCAATACATACTTCTTTTTTAAGTCTGCTCGTTTAATCTCCCGTACTCGCAATACCGCACGCCATTGGTTACGCTAACAATGTAATAATTACACACATAACTTTTCAGGTCAAGTCTACTTTGTTTGGATTTCTTTAAAATTTTAATTCGTATGAGAAAACTTACGCCATTCTCTTCCAAACCAATAGCTTCCATTCTTCGATCCGGTGATAGAAATCCTGCACTAATTCTGACGCCATCTACTTCCCAAAAAATCCTTGCTTTTGGGTTCGCGTAGAAGTTATAAGTCAAGTTCGTAACTGAGCGTCCGAGTTCCGGAACATAAATGTTAATGCTATTTTGCTCCGCACGTGGCTTATCTAAACAATTATACAATCTTAATAAATTGAAGTTAAATAAATCATTGGTGTTTAAGTAAACTAAATAAATGTCATCGTACATTTAACATTGATTGGTAAAGACGCTTCCCTAACATCATCCTCTGTCAGCATGTCGTGAGAAATGACACATCTGATACTCTTCCCACTGTCCCTCCAAGTAAAATGCTGGTTTCTAAGTTGTTGAAAGGTGTAAGTGTTTCCTTCAGCATCCTCAGTTGTATTCGCAGGGAATAACTCACCCTGGTATGTTTCATCACCTGGTTGTACAAGTCATAAATTAGGATAATTTACACCAAATAATTTTTAACTCGATTTTAACTCCTGTTCTAGTCGTTTCAGCAGTACCTAAGAACCACTGGAATTTTGGTGGTGGCAAACCATAGGCCGAGTAACAAGCAAGGGGTGTACCGCCAGTTCCCACAGTCTCTCCATCTACTAAGCTGCTCAAGTTGTCGGGAATAAACTTGGGTGCATCAGGTTTATCTAGAGAAAAACGTTTACTATTGTACAATATGTAAAATCTCTTTAACCATGTTACACTTGTGTAGTTGTTTGCTTATGACATAGATGCCTCATACAATAATTGTATCTCCCTTGTTAGGTATTGCTAACATAAGCCTTTTATTATTTATTAAAGAAAGCAAATGGAACTTACTGACGACATTTATGTCAACTATTCCCCTGTAAACGCTTTTATCGGAAAACAAAGTACATTGCCATTTTGACATGTCAATACGTGTGATGTTCGCAGCATGCAAACCACAAACTCCACCCTGTAAATCTCCATAAAGGAAATAGCCAGGAAGATTTGTAGTATTTTCGCCTCCTTGATAGCTAATTAGTGTGGATGGCTTTGTAGTGTCGGGATTAAATTTTTCCCATATACATAGAGTCACGGGATTTCCGAAGGATTCGCAAGAGATGTTGACTGGATGTCCTGAGACTGCTGTGATTACTGGCACGGGAACATGGGCCGGTGCCTCCATCTGTGACAAGGAAGACTTGGCGAGGGCTAAAACTGGATAACAGAACGGTGTTAAATTCCAACATAAATACTGACAAAACAAGTAATGTGTTGCCTGTATACAAGAGTAACTTTTCGATGTATCTATTTAAATATTTACTGTGAGAAGTCATTAGCCTACATTATGTACATATATAGAAACAATATTAGATAAAAGTGGTTAAGTTGAAAGTTAGCCTGGCAATAATGTTTATTTTTCTCCGATGTCACATATGCCATACATTGATCTACATTGAAGTAACTTTTACTTTCTTCTACTCAGCCTAGTTCGTGAAAAGTAGACGTTTCGGACAAAAAACTGATGTGTTCATTCTATCTGTATTCTTTATTCCCATTATTACTTGAGTTGGAATTTGGGCAATTTCCCACGCTCTCTTTCTATATGTGGTCGAAATTACACTAATTAGAACAAATAATTACAGCGGTCTTACCGAAAACAACAAGGGAGATCCATGCCAACTTCATTTTGGATTTATTCTTCATTTTTACACTCGAAGAAAACTAATTTGTAAGATGCTGCACAGGATGAGGAAAGAAGCAATGAAAACAATGTCACGGAGCGACACGGGAAGACTGAACGGATGAACGCCCTTTACCTGATTATTACTCTCTGCAGATTTGAGACCAACTTAAAGCATGCAGTCGTTGACAAAGAGCCAAACACAATGCTGTAGATGATCGTAATCAAATGAAGGGTTACTGGTATGCCAATATCCTGTGGGTAGAAGGCGCGTCCACTTCTATGAAGTTGACGAGCAAGGTAGTGCAAAACAAATTAATAACAAACATGCATATATTTTATTTGAAAATATACCTGCAGCATAATAAAGAGAAAGAGAAAAAAGATGATAAAAAACAGGTAAGGGAGGAAAAAACTTTCATGAGATGATACCCTTTCTTATAAGGTATGCAAACTGGCGACAAACCAGTCAAGGTGATCTCCCACATTGGATCGACCCACTAAGCCACGCTTATTTAGGGTGAATTTTGGGCTTAGACTGGACTTAACATGGATCAACATATTATATGAGTTTATTTAATTGAAGTTAGAATCGTCGAGCAGAATGTAAATAACAAAGAAAGGCTATGAAGTCAACATCAACAACATGTAAATGAAACTAATTCCACAACCTTTGATTGTATTGATTGATTCTAGAATGGTCACAATGATTTTATGTATATATACATATACAGTGTCATATTCAGCGTCAACTGTACTTATAAATATGTATGAAAAACAATAATTGCGGATCCTAGAGAGCAATTTAAAGATACACATCTCAAAGAAATTATTACGCACAAGAAGGAGGTCGAACAAAGTATGTCATCAGGTACGGCAAGTCAAAGTTTAATTATTGGCCGATAATTATACATATACAGATGCTTAGAAATACTGCACCAGCAACAAAAGTGTGAAATCGTGATACAAAGTTGTTATTCAAGAACTCAAGCATATGTGCGAGTGATGTAATACATTTATGAAGCTTGTTCTGTAGTATTTTTACATGTTTACTATCTGAAAAACGAGAAGAGGTTGCATTTGAAGGTACCAAAAGATATATGATCTGTATTACGGGCATAATTAGAGCAAACAAACACTCCTGGTTTAATTTTTAGTTTGGCTGCTGTGTCGCGTGATTTTAATAATGTTTGGAGTAGTGTTCTAAGTAGAATAGAAAGTTGTCTCCATATCGAATTTAACCTTATTGATTTTTGACTGTCTGAGGATGCTAGAATGTAATTTGACAGCACAATTACTCTTTTAGGCATAATATGTAATTGCTAATATTTGCGTCTAGCCCCCTTTATTTTTAGTCCCAGTCCAATACTTACTTTTATAATTTATTGCCACAAGTCACTTGATATAATCTTTACCTGTTAGGGCTTCAAATCCACCATACAACAGCAATGATCAGAATTCCTAGGAGTAAAAAACCCACAACGGCACATAATATGATTTCCAGGTTACCAGCAATATCTGGAGTTCCGTTCTGTTCAGATTCTAACGATTTACAAAAAATCGATTTGTGAGAAAAACAAGCTATACATATCCATATTAATGGAATCTTTAAAGTTGAGTAAAGCTAGATATCTCTATTAATAATTTCGTTGTGACGACCGTAATTCCGTGAGTTGGGTGGGGGAGTACGAAGGGGGGACACGGAGTCCGGGACGAGTAGATCTAATCGTCATTAATATTTTGGTAAATGCTACTTAATCCCCTGATACAAAGTGAAATACAAGGAAGAGTAAGAGAGGGGGAGGGGAGTCGCCGACAAGTAGATCGAACGCACGCGGAGATCTACTTGTAGAATATAAAAGATAAAAAACTCGATCGGTACTTTTGATTAAATGAACGGTCGTCGTTGCTTTTCCATGAATATTTCTGGCAGTAACAAGTATTTTATCGTGACTGTTTATTTTTCTAAAATCTAAAATTTTTATGGTGATGTAGGTTTGGTCATCCTTTAGAGAAAAACAATTCATTATTAACTATAACTGGAGTCTATTAATAAGTTGGAGAGATTCAATAATTTCCCTTAAATATATTTCTTACCACGACCCTTCTTTCTTAGTTTAGGACAGAATTAACTGAAGAATATAAAATGTCTGCCGCTTTAATTTTTACTAGTGAAAATTTTACACCAGACAACGGATTGGCTCGGATATCAACTGGAATGTCAAGCTGACTATCCTGGTCGTTGATAATAATAATAATTGAGTTAAGAAATAAATACAAAATAAATACAAAATAAATACAAAATAAATACAAAATAAATACAAAATAAATACAAAATAAATAC